>JAPYZS010000585.1:0-54664 GCA_030522925.1 Trissolcus japonicus | reverse complement strand
AAAAAATAAAGCTATTTTCGATGAGAATTATCAAAGTTATGGAGGTTTGAAATTTTTCATTTTTTGGGGGTGCCCGCTAATTGTTGTGCCGAGTGTATTATCAAGTTGGTCCGGTTGATTTGAAAGGATAATTTTGGAATTCTCTATTTCGATTTTAGGTGAACGTGAAATCGGAGCGATTCGAGGTACAAAATGTAATCTTAACGTCGAAAGTGCTCATGATTTTCTTAAACGACTATTCACATCTGATCATGTACGCATTTAGTCGACCCTCAGCGAGCTAAACGCTGAATACGTCGCGGTTTCAGGTGTAATCGTGTACATTCGTTCACTCGTGGTACATTCCCGCTCGTTTAATCGTAATGTATGCGTACGCGAACAACGAGAGCACGTACTTGCGCGCAGGTACTCCAAGTCACCATCTAATTCATTTAATTATCTTAATGTGAAATTATGAACCATTTCAGTGCTCTGAGACCACCTTTGCCATCATTATTTGTAAGATAACAAATCCACCGAGTAATCCACTTTACAATTCGCAACACTTTGTCCATTATGTGAATCTAAAAACAGTTCGATGATTGTTCACAAAAAAATGGTGGAAACGAAATTTACATATTTGTATTGGATATTGAAATTTTTGGCGATCGGGTGAAACTCGGCGCTCACGTTGTTGACTAACAAACTTAGCCAACTAATGCAGAAGTACTTCTTGAAAAATGTCGAATCTTTTCGGAAAAATCTGAATTGTTTGACTTGTTGAGTGAGTTGTAATTCAATTTTATATTCAACGGCTGCTGAATTCTCGAGTACCGCTCGTACAGTCAAACCGCTATTGATTAAATTTTCGAAAATTTTTGGTGTTGACTGACTCAACTAACCGGACACTTCGGGCCAAATAAAATTACGTGCCATGATTATTTGGACATCAAATTTTCTCAGTTCCATAAAGGTTTCCATACTTTACTCGGCTGAGTTTCGAAACTTTTTGGAAAAGACAAACAAATTTTGAATTGAAATATAATCAAAATCAAAAGTTCCATTATCTGCTATACTGTTTTGATACAATGTTTTTGATTCGCTGGATTTTCAGTCAGACTAATTATTGAATTTGAAAATCTACTAACTGATCTAATTCTATTTTCAGGGAAAGACTTTATTATTAAATCTGGGAAATCATATCAAATTCCCTTGAATTTCAAATTCTAATAACTTTAATGAAATTCTGACAACGGTGTATACATTTCGCAAACAAGTGTTTTCTTCCTACTTTGTGAAACTTAAACAATATGAATATAAATTATTTCTTATCGTCATGGCAGAACATAATTACGACCATAACCGTGAAGCCATTTCATTTATTAGAAAAGTTTTTGCAAAATCACTACCTATCCGTGATAGAATTCTGCCTGGCGATGATCCAGAAACGTTTTATCCATTCGAAGGCAATCATTTATATTGACGAAATAATCATCGCTACATAAAAACTTCTTTCAGAAAAAAATCTATAAGAATGTGAAAAAATCTGCACAAAAATGGGAGCTTCATTTCATGCTCACCTTTTTATCTTTTTCAGCGGATCAGTCATTAAGGCCGAAAATCAGAGAGAACGGCAGATTTCGGGATTCTTTAAGACTGTGTAAAGCGGTGCGAATGGAATCCACCTAAAAGAAAGGGCGGCTTCTAGAAATCGTCGCGATTTGTCGAAAGGAGACCCGGAGGACTGGCTGCAGAATTTAGGAGGATTTTATGCTTCAACTTCTTCGCGCAATTAATACCCAATGAGCCATGAATTAAACGAACGCCCATTTCCCGTCTCTACGAAAATCGCAATTTCGTATAATGTATGTTTTGGTTTTGTTGTGGTTCAATTTGTAAAGATAGTTATCGCAGGATAATTTTTTCTTCTTGAATTTCATAACATTCGGAGTAAAAGTTACTCATATGTCAAATTATGTTTTTTTTGTTTCTGGATAACCTTGTTTTACTCTGGAACATATTTGCTTACCTGAAACAAACAAAACCAGTTATTAAAAATTGCTAAGAAATTCATGTTTTTTCATGTTTCATATTTTTAATCAAAATTTTAAGTTGATTTTTTAATCTATGCTTATTCTAATTCGTATAAGTGGTATTATTTATGAAAGGAACAAATTGAGACATCTGGTGTTTAAATAATTCCTCATGTGATATTACACTTAACCCTTTTGATAAATTAAAATGTCTATATTCGTGTAATGAAAACGTGATAGTATATATCTATATATATATTTTTTGCAGGCATTGCACGAGAACCCTGCGAATCCCTTTTCAACAGGAAATACGTAACAAAAGAACAAGGGAAGGCTACCCAGTACCCTGCAATGAATAATGGATAGCCGAAATATGCTGAATCTCAAGCTATAGAGTTGGAACATACCCTCCGTCTGGTTCAAACTACCTTTAAAGATGAGAAAAGAAAAGAAACATGCCGAAAAAACAACGCGGCGACTGAAAAAAAATGAAGAGTCACGCCACTAAAAACGATAACAGATAACTTGTAAGGTGAATTGCATACATATTTTGGAGAAAAAAGTATTTTTGCACAAAGTCAAATCATACTTTGACGAACGGTATGTTTCATGAAAATAATTTCTTTGACCTTCGATTCAAACATTGTTCGATCCCATTCGTATTGTTTCAATCGTCGGATCATAATTTCCAATCAAAATAATGACATGATAGAATGTTAGAAATAATTATCTTGCTCGGCTTGTTTTCGTTGATTAAAGTTATAATCACTAGAAAGCCATTATAATCACGCTGGCGGCTTTAGAAGGATGATCGTCTGAAAAGGATTTGAATAACACAGTGTCATGTTCGACAAGAAAAATAATGAAAGATAACAATTAATTTCATGTAACATTCAAGCCCGATAAAATATTTTATCATAAAATATTGATTGTTGAAGAGCAATTATCTTATAAACGTTGTTTTAAATTTATAATTTAAATAAATAATTTCAATTTATCAGCTAATATGGAATATGGATCTGAATATCTTTTTTTGGTAAATTGTCTGAAAAATTAAAACCTTTTTGTCACTTCCACAGATACCTGTAAACTACTGCAATATTCAGCACAAAACAGATCATATGTAAAATTGTCCATTATTCATATCAAGTTGAAACTGCTTTTGCCACATCTGATGGGATTTTTCGTTCGGCAAAACACTTTCATAAATTGAAGTTTGAACTGTACCGTGAAAAACGGTAGCGAACACAATCAACCGACGATGTACCTTGAAGAAAAATGTCTACGTGGTTTCGTACTTGGGTTTCACGAAAATCAGAATTCTTCTCCCACGGAAGTGACATCTGTCATTGAGCTCCCAGATGAAATTGCACGACAAAAATGTTCGTGAGTTATTTTAACGCTCTTCCATCCGGAGTATATGATTAAATTATCCATCACGCTAGATTTTGAAAATCTGCGCGGACGTTTATTTTATCGATAAATAGAAAATAGAACAATGAAGAGGAAAAGAGAGAGAGAGAGAGAGAAAGCGAGGAGCCGTTTATAATCCAATGGGTACATTTTCATTTCATTTCCCGGACCTCGGATTTTGATTCTCGTTAGTTTGGCCTTTGAGAGTAATTGGATAATAAAACATTTTTGTAGTGGAACAATATCGGTGAAGGGTTAGCGATCAGAGTAACGAAAAAGACAAGAGAAGACGAGATGGCAAGATTAGGGAAAGGGAAATAATAAGATTTGTGCTTTATAATCGTGAGACTGTCTGGCCTCGATGAATAAGAGCAGGACGTTTAACAAAGATTGGGTCTACCGCAGAATGGACGGATGGTTGGCGCTTTTCTAGTTGGCTCGCTGCCTGCTCGAGTCTAAACTGTCAACCTTCCACTTATTTGTCTTCGGAGGAATTGCATCGAATTCCTCTAATTTCTTGGCCAACCAGAACGACGACATTTATAAGCAATTGCTTTGCAAACTCCACAGATCCTCGTCAATTTTTTTCGCATTTTTTCTTAGCTGCTTTTTTTTTCGAGGTTCATTATTTGAAATTTAAGGATGGAATGTAGATATTTTTTAAGATTGTTATAATTTGATTTTCTCTTTTACAAATTAACCGTATGAACTCTCTATTACCGAAAATTTTATTTGACTGATATAAAATTCGTTCGGTAGGGCAAAAACGTAGCAAATAAATTTTTTTTTTTATAAATAATGAATGACGTGCTGTCAAATAAAGTTTCATTACGCGAGTTGATTTCGCTGGAACACGTCAGGTTACAAATTAAGTGCCACTTTGGGCATTTCGTTATCGCACACAACCGTGTTATTAATCGATATCTTATTCTTTTTCACAAAAACACCGCAGACGAGCTTTACGAGCGGGATGGCGTGGCGTGTTGTATACTTATAGATCAACTGCCGGAGCTCTGAAAATAGAAACAGCGTGCCACGCTGTCTCGACGATTCTGCTTTGTAAGTACGGTAGCAAAGTAATAAAAAGGCCGCGTGAAAACTTTCTATTAAGTTATATATGATCCGGTGAATGAATAATTTTATGAATTGAACACTTGACTCTTTCTTGTTACAAATTTATCATCATTTGTCATAACAATCTATAACAATCAAGTAAAACAAAGTTTGCACAGTTAATGTCGGTTAATTGGTTTTCTTCAAATATATAATTAAGGGCAGACTATCATCGAAGTCAATTTCATAAGAAATTGATATCAACTTTGCATAACATTCTTCAACATATCCTCAATCATTTTTGCGAACTTTGAACAAGTTTGTCTATTGGGGAGACGGGATATAAAAATTCAAAGTTGGATTGAAATACATGGAAGATATGGGAAGATGTCTGACATTTTTCACGTATCTGATCGTGACTTCTGAACCATCTCTAAAATTTTTGAAATTTTATTTCTATTTTACTAGTAATTGAGATATTTTAACAAACAAAATGTATACGCCACACATACGAATTCAATTTTTTTCCTTAAGTGAAGAAAAAAAAGTCAATACATTTTACAATGTTGTATTTAAAATAGTCAAAATAATCTCATCAGAATGGATTTGGTGAACGCATTTTTTTTGTCGTAGTCTTTTATTGAAATTTATGAAATTAAGAGCATCAAACATTCTAAAAACTTATTGTCAAGCTTATTGGAAAACCCTGGTGAAAAACCAACAATAACAATGAAAAAGCTTATCTTGTTTTCAAAAACAACCTATTGTTAAAAGGAATTTTTTATGTTACTAACTCTCAACAAAAAAAAGTTTCAGTTTGAACGTTTTATAACATTGTTACGAAAATAAATATTTTCCAAGTTCAATATACTATAATCTGATCTAACAAATTGTCCCTTATCGTTTGTCACGATCGTAAAATTGAAAATTGATTTTTTAATTAAAAAAACTGCTTATAAACACTGATTAAATAGTTACTTGGGGAATTGGATAGTTCAAAATTACACTTAGAGTGTGTAAACCAGTAAATGTTGATCTAGTTGTTTTTGTCCGCGCGGTTTTTCATCTTTCAGGCGATTTTCAAAGCTTAGACTCTTGTATACAGTAAACTAACCGACTACGTCGACATTGACGATCACTCGGACGCTGACCATATCTTTCTAGTATGTGAAGTACACTGTTTACTAACACGGCGGTAATTACCGATAGCACTTTAACGCCCATGTCGCTCTCGTGTTTCAGTGCACCTTATTCCACGAAATAACCCACGATGCAGCATGCCTCGGTTGTTTGCACAGCCGGAAACTTCTTAGAGCATTTCGTCAACCATGAAAGTGTAATACTTCCGCACAATGTAATATTGATAGAACTAACAGAATAAATATTTGTGCACAATTTTGCTGGCACAGATTGCCAACGTCTTTACAAAGGAAGCTCAATTAAAATTAGTGATTCGTAAACAGTACAAATCTCGAGAAATACAGCCGGGTGTACTTCTTCCGACTGTTCAAACTTTTTCGTTCATTGTTTGTTCCATGAATTTGTGAGAAAAAAAGGTGTTATCAAAACGAATTTCCAAAAAAGTTTTACGGTTGATCGTGAGGTCTGAGGCCAAAGTAATGAAATAATTTTTCGAGGATCTTATTCCAAAATGTAATCTTTATCATGGAAAAAGGTACAAGTTTTGTGGTAAGAAAATTCGTACAGCGAAGCTTTGTACTATGACTTTGCGGTTGCACTCACACAGTTAAGTAACAGGTCTGAAAGCACATCCGAAGTAAGCTGCGGTCAAGACCGGCCAAAGAAACTTTCCCACCGTGTACCATCAAGCGGGATTAGTTTTTGCGATTTATATTCCTTATGCTTTTCTTTATCCTGTTTGATATTTTCGAGCTTAAAATGAAAGCGAAAAAATATCACTCTAGAACGATTGTATTCTGAAAATTGTCCCCTGTTGACTCTGCTGGAAATTCGACTAGTGGCCAATATCATTTCTATCCTTCTATATAAAAACGTTCCCAAGTGCTTAAATAAGCAGCTATAAATTTAAGACCCTCAGAATATCGAGGTAGTCAATTAACTTATTAAAATGAAATGAAATGAAAGTGGCAATTCGTATAAATTACGGTTATTTTTGTATACGTATTTTAAACTTTATAATACAGTTTGTCTTGACTGAAATGTCACTATCATAGAGAGTAAATAATCACAGAAAAAAACAAAAAAAAAACAAACTTGATGTGTTAGTAAATTGAGATTACGATATTATAATAATTTATTATTTATTTTATTTATAAAGAGCAATAATAAGTCAATTAATGTTTAGTTGTCAACAAAAATACTTGACTGTGTTTATACTTCCAATTAATTTTTAAACTTTTGCCAATTCAAAGCTCTTTGTTTGAAGATTCCAGAACTCCACGCAATTCATTTTTTGTCTATTCATGAATGTAAATTAGAAATTATTCAATTAATAGGAGATGCAGAATATATCCTTATTAAGATTGCTCTAAGAGGATTTGATAAAACAGTGAGCTTTGTTCGTGTAGCGGTCCAGAGCTTTGGGTATTGCGCGGCTTCTGAGGGTCTGTAGTTCAAGTTTAAGATCGACTAAGTAACAAGGGACGAGTCTTGGGACGACCAAGTTATCGTTACCTTTAAGAAGGAAAGCTCGTGAAGCATGTGACATTATTAGGTATTTCAGTACCGTGGGTAATCTACCAATACAGTGAATGTTGAGCCGAGGACTCGGTATCCGTTATGTAAATGGATATCTCAATAGTTACAATGCTCAAATGAACGTTATTGTAGTACTGGTAATGATACAGATAAGAGCGGAGAATTTTTTTTTCAAATCACTGTTATAACTGTACTGACAAATATCAGACTGTATAACGCGCGTCATCAAGTTTAACGCCCCGTGATCGTTTAATAGCGCCGGTCTTAATCTTCTCGATTTGCCTTGAAATGTCAACGAAGTTGTTAAATTATAAAATGCTACAGATGATAATAAAAAGAGTCTTGTCTTATCATCATGGGATAGTGATATTGGTTTCATCCTTGATATTCGATACAATGCAGTGCGGTTTCATTCAAACGGTATTCTTCCAAGTTCGACTTTGCGGGAAGAACCCCTTTTATAAAATCGGAAATCAGGTTTACTTGTGAGAATTTCTTTGTGATAAAAGCTAGCGGTGTTCAATATAGAACCACCAAGGTTCCTTCAATGACTACGATTTGTAAGTCCCCGATTGAATAAAGAAGCCGACGTCAAAAGAAATGTACAAATGATCGTTCTTCAACAGGATACTCTCTTGATACGAAATTTTTTATGTTAAAGAGCTCCTAGATCTCTAAACATTAATTAATTATGCATCTTACTTTAATATTCCACAGATAAAAATACAACGTCGCCATCTATAGCGATTAATGCATCAATTATAAACTTGAACCGAATAAATAAATATATCAGTTTTATCATGATTAATTTGTATATTGAAAAAGTGAAAACTCCCATCCGAATGTTAAGACATTTTCAAGATAATAACTCAATACCATTCGTTTTAAGTTGCAATGGTTCGATAAACGTGCAATTTTCAACATAATTATCGCCCGGCAATAAATTTGTAGTTTCAAAGTCGCGCTTGTTATGGCTGTCATGCGACCGTACATAAAGGGGACTAAACTCTTCAAATGTATTCCATTCCACAGGATGCATAAAAATTCATAAAGAGCTTGGCTCTGCATTATTCAGAGCAAACTTGGGTATCTAACGACGGTCCGGGACAGAGGAAAGCAAGGAATCATTATAATTTCGGTGGTTGGCATTCCTTTGCTAACACTACGTTGCATGTTCCATCCCACCTTCATTGCTGTTACCTCCTACGTGACTGCACTCACTGTAGTCCAACTGTAAATTTCATTGCATACTAAATCGTACCTTTTGCACCTCCATTGAAACCAAAACACAATTTATTTTTAACAACACTGTTTCTTTTTTGTCTTCAACAATTCACTGGCTTGAAAAACCAAAAAAAAAAAAAAAAGAAAAAACAAACTGGTTCTTTAATTGCTTCCATGATTTTGCTTTCTTGTTTTCTTACGACTGGAATCGCATCCGGATGAAAATTTTTGAACTCTATCAAGGATTGAATTTATCGATCCTTGATATCCGCATTGTACTGGTTTATTGTGCAATAACTGGCCATTGTTCGATGCGTTATTAGAGCGCGCTACCAATTTCTTTTAACATTTGATCTTTGGTCCTCACCTCATGCGTATAATGACACAATAATAGCGTGGACTTATCGTCTCACGGCGCCCGGGGTTGCACGCAAGATTGGTCGGACGACAATTTTTTTTTGTCTCTCCCCGATATCCTGGACGGATCGCCGGTTGCACATTGTCGAAAGACAAATGGCGGAAAAATTTATTTTTCGTTGAGATAAGAAAAGTCGCGTTCTTTGTCATCGTCGGTGGTCATTCGTAAAGTCGGATATTTGTAGACGAAAACAGACCGGCGTGGGTGCGCTCCGGCCGTGAAGAATGAGCGTGAGATTGGTATTGATTTTTAGTAGCGTCGAAAGCAGTCACGTTCTAACTGTCAAATCTCACTTGTACATCACTGCCACGAAGACGGCTTCGAAAAGTCCGAGAGGAAGCGTTAACTAAAGTGAAGATCCACTTGGAATTCTGGACGGGAAAGCGGGAACGCGTCGGAATTACATTTTGACGGTACCGTTTGTCAGAAGTGGCCAAGATTATTAGGTTTACGAGTGGTCTCCGAATCGGTCTGGCCCCGGCAATCGCTCCAACAGATCAGCCATTCGAGAGGATCCTTTGCGTTCTATTGCAACTTTTTTAACCTCCCTCCGACTGTTCTTCATTGGTGTTTATACGCTCACTTTTCCTTCCTTTTTTTCATCCAGCCCTTTTTTTCAATACTTGAATCCGTTTCTTTCATCTCCATCTGTCTGTTTATTTTTATATTGGTGTTAAGATTCTACTCAAGTGTTCAATTGTTTCCGATATCTGAAGACTTCAACACCGTAAGGGAGCAAAGAAATGTAATTACACTTGAAATTATATTTTATTCCATCAGTTTCGCAACTACTCCGGTTGATTGCCTATCGATCAGTCTTCGAAAGTAATATTCAGTTATCGGCGTTTTTATGCAATTAACAATTTTGCATTGTAGATGTAAAAAAGTTAACTTGTACTTGTTAACAACAATAACTTTGTATGATAATTTTATGCAAAAATTAATAAGTATAAGTTAAAAAAATAGAGAAGTTGTAGTAAAAATGTATAAATAAAATGTCCATTAAAAAAAGTGCCCCATGCGAATGATGAATGATTGTTACAATAAAACGGAGGGAATAATTGGAGTTGTTATCGGAGACAGTTCCTTGGGGTGGAAAATAGACCGTGATTTGCATAGACGTAAGATACAGCTGATTTAAATTTTGATTGAATTGTCTTGATTGCGTCTGTTTCAAATTCAAATCATTAAACTTGACTTCCTAATTTCGGGACGGTCAAATTCTCATATTTCGTCTGAAGATAGCGCGTAACAGGATAAAAGTGTGGCGCACACGAAGGGAGAGACACGGCCCGGTAAGAAAAGTGCTGCTGCAGATTATGGAAAAAGAACGAACCGGTATGGGCGAAGAGCAACGAGAATTCTCGCGCCTCACGCCCTTATTTTCTCCTTTACGACGATAAGCTGCAGGCAATAAATATCTTTCCAGGCATGCCAACCCGACTGATCTTGTGCTCGCAGTCGTGCTTGAATTCAAGCAGAGAAAAACTTGCTCATGGATAAGTGCCGTATATTTTATTCCGTCGCGTCACCAGCCCGCAAAAGATAACATCCGAACAAGGAGCGCACTTTTTCCCCGGACATACCCTTTTTGAATTAAACGTTTGTTAATTCCGAGCGCTGGGTGTGCGGCAGTTCGCTGATAATGTTATATGAATGTGACACGAGAAAGAGAACCTGGAACGAACGTGCACGCGAGGATACGATAATCGGCCATCGCGAATTAATCATCGTTTTCCCGGCGTCGCGCGCGCCCATACTATTCATTTTCGCTCTCTCGTAGCCGTTTAATCGAATTCGCGGCTGAAATTAAACCGGAAGACTCAAAAACATGCATTTTCATACTTTCCGGTACATTTAATTATAATAGATCATTTAAAAATAAATTTACACTTTTTTGCAAATGTTTTGTACATATTTTCAATTTTTTTAGATTTTCTTAAATTATATCAAATGATGAAATCACCATTTGATCCTGAAATTATTTCAATCTACAAAACACGTATAAAGACACAATTAAGCGCGTAAACGGAGGAAATTTAAGCTTTCACTCCGACGGATGGGCTGGCTCGCATCGTTTCATTCGCCGCAGACTTGATTTTCCAAGTCCGACCGCGCTTTTCCGATTCGAATCGCCGCTTTGAGATTTTTTGTCGCGACATTCACGCAATTACGAGCGCATTGAAAAATAAATAAGTAATTTGAAAAACCCTGATCTAGAGGAAAAGGAAAAAAAGCAGGGGGTTTTGGATTTCTGCACTCTCGAGGGCCGTTATGCTTCATAATTATACGAATTTGCTAATGAGTTTTTGCGGATTTATGGGTACTCCTCTGTCCCATGCATATAAGTTGGCATCGAAACGAGGAAATGCATGCAAAAAGCCGCCGGCGTATCCCTTTACTCAGGAATTAATCGAAATGATAGAATTTTAATTGAAATCGAAATTAATTATGCAAAAAAGAAGCAAACCCCCGCAGGTTATTCTCAACAACGAAAACGACAAAAAATTAAAACTGCATTAGAGCGTTTGGTATATACTAATTATTATTTATCCGTGTACACGTGACGTAGAATTTCCTGATGACTCTTTTGGTTGTGACGTTTATTGCCATCGATTTCCCGTACTACGTCCGCAATTTCATGCGCGCAATTAGCGATAACCAATGATCACGTCATGTACATGAATTTCATATTACACAATGATATAATTGGGTCTCGCTATCAAAAATCTATCGTCGCTACTAAAAATTTCAAAAAAAAAAAAAAAACTGTTGACTTTTCAATTACCCGATTGTTATTTCTGTCAACATTCAATATACCACTTTTTTATGATATACTTATTTCTTTTTCATTATGCGAATTTTTTCAAATGAAAACAATTTTTTAAAAGTAATTGATAATTTTTTATTTTTTTAAATAAATGAAAATAAAAGAAAAAAGATAGTACGCTACACCTTATTATCAGAATGAGATAACAGCTACATATTTATAACTTGTAAATGCACTCAGTACGCGTAATTGAAATTTTGCAAGTTTGCAACGCGGTGAGGCAAAAAAGGTAAAAAGCTTAAAGGACGCGATATCAAGAAGACACAAAACAAGGGGCTCTAATAAATCACGCTGATTTATTTGGCTGGTAATATGCAAGAGATTCACGTGAAAAAGAAATCGCGCGAGGAAATGGCCAGGAGGTTTTTCTTATTACCACCGGGTGCCGCCATGTGGAAGTAACGATTTCCTGGCTAATTTGTGCGATTCTTGTTTGCGCGCGGCGATTAAAACGGGTGAAACGTTAGCGGTCTATTGATACGCTGCTAAAATTGTTTGGCGTGCGAGTGATTAAACGTGACTTTGATGAAAAAAATAACCCCAGTGTATGATACCTTGCTAATCTATATTAATGTCTTGTAAACCGATTAAAATGATAACGTTACAAATGGCGCATAATTACCAGGTATTAGACCGAGTGTATGGAAGAATTTGCATAACCTATATTTGAATGTGAGAGAATATTAATTTTCGGATTGCTGCCGGTTACTTCCGAAGTTCTACATTGTAATAAGTCTTCGTTCACAAAAGTCATATTTCAAACTCTATTTTTATTTTACAATTACAAAAACGCAAAGACAATTTGCATCGATCAAAACATTCCTTCTATCATCAAAACAAGTTCTAATTTTTATTAGAAAAATATATTTTTTTAATATCTAATATTTTATTTTCATCTCATTTAATATTCTATTTATTATTTTAAAGATTTTAATAATAATGATAAAAATAAAAGTAATAATAATAGAAAGAATATTGATAAGAAACATGGCACAGCTTTTGAATTCCAATTTTTTGTAGCAAGAGGAAAATATCCAATCGATATTTGCGATACGTAATTCAATTTCGTCCAGTTTGGGTGAAGAGAAAAAAAAGAAGGTATAATAGAATGTGGTGCCATTTCAATGATCTAAATCATAGGACATTTTTGAAATGAATTGAATGATTTCATTTTTGCACCTCGCGTGAATGCTTGAAAAATAGAAAGAAAAGTGCTCCAATCCCGTAAAGCGGTGCTGTAGACGTTTGAGATGATTAGGTGAGGGAGAAAGAAGAATGTCAAAAAAGGACGCGAGAGGTGTGGTACTGTAGGCGACAAGGCTGGGGAACAAAACGTACGGAAAGAGCGAGTGTGCGTCGCAGGGGGATTCTCTCTCTCGAGTTCTGTCTTATTATGCAGACTCGGTTATGGCTGTGACGTTAAATTAGAAAATTCGATGTGACATCGATGAATCGTTGCGGAAGATGAAAACATCGAATACTTTAAACATGGCAGAATACTTTTTTCCACACATTTTTTTTTCTCCATGCATCAATACGCTAAACCTTGATAGTTACCGAATCACACAATTTTATTTTTAGTTGCCAAATTTTGTTATTGAAAAAACATTCTGGGCCTGGTATTCCGACCCGTATGGTGTAACTGCAAATTGTCTTTCCATTGTTAGAGAAATATCTCTTCAATAACTGATGGCGATTTTTGAAATCAACTTTTACAGCGATAAAATTTTATCACATTCGCGCGAGAGGTCGAAGGTGCAATATTTATTTCAAATGAAAAGTCGAAACTCATAAGATAACGTGAAAAATGTACAAGTATGGTAGAAAGAGAGAAAGAAAGAGAGAGAAAGACGATGAGAGATGAAAAATATAAAACCGCAGTCGAGGCCATTGATAGGAGTCGTTTGAGTTAGTCGTTAATGGTATGGAAAAATAGCAAGAGCTGAGTTAACTTTTCTCTGTACAAGTTGCGCGGTAGTGGAGAGCAGTACTGGAACACCTGCCAATATAGCGACGTTAGCTTAGATAACGGTGCTGAGGGAATGAACCTCGGAGATAGTTTGGGCTATTTTACAGAAGCACTGGATCGCGTTTGAAAGTGGTAATGGAAGTTGGACTCAAAAGTAGAGAGACATGAAGATTACTCCGGAGTAATACTTTCTCGGGTAACTTTTTAATCAAAAATCAAATTCGTCGAAAAACCGGAGAAAAAAAAACCTTCTTTTTCGATCAGGATGTATCAAATGAAATCATTAATTTGTTGATATTTAATAATAACGTTCTTTTTAACAGATAAAGAAATTTCACGTTCCTATGAAGGACTATAAATTTGCGAAATAACTTTTGCATTCAGTCAGGTCGCACTTGTATCTTCGATCGTATTTTTAAACTGCGCAGCCACGTACCGAAAGGGCGAATGTTTCGTACCGTGTCGCTCATGACTTTAGTCTGACACGTAGGTTTTTATGTATGCGCTTCTATTTCAATCTTCAGGGCATTCAACGAAGGTCAGCTTGTCTCTAAAACAAGTCTCAATTACGGCGAAAATGTTATTGTCGTGCGGAATAATGTTTCAGTTCAGAAGTGTGAATTATTTTTGTTCATTATCGTTCGCTCGAATGATGAATAAATGGTTATAATCGTTGCGATAAATCGTCAGCGCAATTAGATTGCAAATTGGTAATTTATGATTGATTTTCAACATACAATAATCGTGATTTGCTGCTATTCAAAGATAGATTAATGTCAACACCTAGATTATCTAGGTTTAATTTGTAATAAATTCATATGTACGGGGGCATTAATCGAATTACAAACTAATCAATGTAATGTGATAAATGTTTTAAAAGATTAGTTCAGATAGTAACATTTTAACTCGAAAATGTCTCTTGCAGAAATATCTATCAAATTTATATATAAATTAATATGTATGACGTATATCACATATGCCAATATATATGTATGACATAATGTACGTAACATATATATCTCATATATGTATACTTTGACCTAGTAAAGTGTAAAAACTGACATTAAAAAATTATTACAACCAAGACGTTAAATGGAGCACCAACATGATTTTGAAAAGAAAAAAAGTTTTGCAGAAAAGTATGTTAGTAAATGGACTGCAACGAGGCAGCTATGCGGAATCATTTTTAATCTTCCTGAAATGCTTGAAATTTATGATACATATAAATTTATCTGATTCATTTATACATGATAAGCAATGGTACTTCTGGTAATTTATGACTTCGCTGTACAGCACACGTAAAGTGTAGTTTTACCACTTGACTATAGATTCAATCATGCTCCTTGGGGTTGTAACTTAATTATCATTTTGCTAACTCGGCCGAGCAATGATGATTTAATATACCGCGAGATGGGAAAGTCATAACTTTCCGAGACAAGGAAAATCTGTGACTAATTTATGCAAGTTAAAAAAATTAATGGTTGTTATGAATCGCCCCCGCTTTATAAAAGAATTCGCTCCGGATTCAGCAAGAGGTTACATGGAATATTTGTTTTGCGGCATATGTACGCATTAACACCGAGCCGCCAGTATATTATAAAATTTTTAAGCACGGAGGAATTTATTGCTGACGGTTTTATAATTTAATATTTCACTGAGTGTAACACACAAATTCGTTATTAGATTCTACATTGTGCAAACTGTGTAATTAAGTTCCTAACTGGAGCTTTTTTTTCTCTGACCAGAGAACATTTCAGTCCAAAAGCGGAGAACTAATAAATCTACAAAAGAGTACATCTTTGAATCCCGAGGGGATTGTTCAACTTTCATTTTTGTTCTTTTTCTTACTTTTATCCTTTTTTGGAAATACTTTGATAATTATATGATTAAAATGTAGACTTTGCAGCACATGCGGTCCTCAGAGTGATTCAGAGCAAAACTTTAAAGCGAGGCAAATTATATGATTACTATTCCGCGAGTGTTTTTGCAGAGAAAAATAAAAAAAAGTAAACGCAGAGACGATTCGCTGAAATAATTTGCGAAGTTTATATAAATGAAGGGGTCCCATGATTGATACAATTTTTTTCTCGTAAAGCTGTGTATAAGATATAGTGGTTTCCAGAAGGACGAACGTTAAGTGAAGCTTTATTTTGCAGAATAATACGCCGTTTATTTCTTTTCGCACGTTTTTAAATAAATCGGTCAGGCAAGCCGGCTTGTTTACTTTCGATCGAATTGTATATCGCGTACAATTCAAACTATTTAATTTATGATACAATTTTCAAATAATATTTTTTTTCAAATTAAATTTTCATTTCAATTTTTTTATTCTTAATTAATTTTATTAGTTTGTTTGCTAATTTTTCCGGAATTAAATTAGAAAAGAATAAAAATTTCAAAAAATATTGTTTAATATCTTTCGTCTCACAATGGCAAATGCAATTATTTTCAATAATTTGTTTTTCCAAAACAAGTTCTGAACTCCCCACGTATTCGTGTAATATCTAAAAACAAACTCAATAAAGAAACTTTATCTATTAAAAAATCATCATCGAGTATATTATTTCTGTGATATCTTTTAGAGTTTTATTTTCAACAATAATAAATAAAAAAAACTATTTGAAAAAAATGCTTTTATTGTAGTAATAAAAAAACGAACGATGTGAACTTTGATATTTATTCGTTCTCTTTTTATAGAAAAAAAAGTAGTTCATATACAAATGCATGTTTTGGTGGATAGACGGCTTGAGTGTTATGATCAATATTTTTATTATTCTAACATTTTTTGCGGTTGCTATTTTGTACGTTCCTTTTAAGTCCTCGAGATGGTCGGTCTTTATAATAAGTGAAAAAATAGAGTGCACTAAAGCCCAGCACCAATCTGTTACAATCATTTTTGCAATGGGCAGTTTCCAATGTCCGGTTCTCCGAAATTCAACATACTCTCAAAGAAAATGTTGTACCGAGTATTCCATATGATCTAATGTTATCATTTATCCTATAGGTTTAGTAAGTCCCTCTTTCATAATTGAATTTTTTTAATATTATTAGCTTTGCGAATTATACCGCCTGTGAGATCAAAATAAATTTTCGAATTTCGTCGTGAATCACTCGCTCTATCTTTTGTCGCTGCTCTGGGCTCACTGGTTGCAATCCCGGATGAGTTGCCATGACTTTCAGGACTTCTAGGTCTCTGTACGACGTCTTCGAACGAAGACTTCATGTATGCACCGGGTAATATGGACTCGGTGTCATCATGACGGGGGGTTACTATAAAGAGTAAGAAAACAGCGCGATAACTATGCAGCGGCCGTGGCGGAGGGAAAGATTGCGAGAAGCGAAAAAGAAGAAAAAAGGGGCAAGGACACGAGGGGGTAAATTGTCGAGAGTGGCAACGAATGAACTAAACAGAGAGTGAACCAAAAAGAGGGACGGAAATGGAGGATGAGGAGTGTCTGCAACGCGGTCGGAATAAAACAATGCTCTTCGTCTAGTGATGCTGCTTTGCCGCTTCGAAAAGAAAAAGAGGCGGAGTGGCTGCTTGAGACGGATGGCTGAGACTTGTGTGTAACGGTATTGGACATATGTATATCTATGATACTGATTTACAACGGGATCGCAACCGTTTTGATCTCGCGTCAAAGTTCGGCCACGGAACTTTGTCGTTCGATTGCATAAAAACAACTTTGAACCTCGCACATTAGCTCTCTCTCTCTCTCTGTTACACATTTTAAGGCACTCGATAATACGGCCGTATTTCATATCTGATTTAGTGACGGTGCATTCAGCTTGTTTCGCTGGGGCAATAAATAGTGACTCCGACACAATACAACCTCCGAAAATAAACGCTCATGCGGACCGAAAAATTTTCTTCGGACGCGACAGAGTCCAATTGCAATTCCTTTTACGAAAATGTTGAAAATGGTAAAAACAATATGATAGATAATAATTGTGACAATTATAAAGAGAACTGGTTTTGGTGCGATTATTTTTTGCATGAATAATTAACCACACGTCACTTGTGGATCGCAACGCAACTCGATGGCAATGAATTGTTCGAATTAATCGGTACAGACTTGGATAGGTTTCGTCTGCAGCGAGAAATGAAGTGACGTTAATACCTCTCAATGGAGCACTAATTATTCCGCGTCCGAAATATACTGTACTATGAAAATATGGTACAAAAATGTTATTCCGATGATACAATTCCACTTTAAAACATTAAACAGAAGAGGGATTCATTTCATATCTATATTTTGTTCACACTGCGTCAATGAAAAAAAAACTATTTTTATTACTGATTGAAATTCAATTTTTAATATTACAAACTTTATTTCCATTTTTTGATGGAAAATTTTGGAAACATTAATTAGAAACGATTTTTAGCTCAGACAGCTAATTTTTGTTTTAAAAATAATTTTAAAAACAAATCCAATATATTAAAATATTGGAATCGTAACATTTTTTGATAGCAAAAATGAAAAGCATTAATATCACGGCTTCATGGAGAATTTCATCTCAGATTGGAAGGCAAAAAAAGAAGCCGATACGTCACTCGGAGCGACTTAATCGCTCCTCTAAGCTTGACTTTACACGCGAATGCGAGTTTATTCTGAAAAGTAAGTTCGAGGGTGTTAATTTCAGATGATAGATATGCCCCGGAATGAAAAGTAGCTACACGCGATAATATTGAATTACATCCGGCCAATTTGACACGCTCATTTGCCAAAATCCGGCTCGTGAACTTTCGGCCGTCGGTTAAACGCTAACAATAAACGATTGTTTATTTCGTTCGAGCTCTGTAATTTAGACTGATCGAAATCGTGTTATTGCAGCGCGGGTCGTCGAGACGAACGTGTTTATTAAGAGACCTCTGATGCCGCTCTCGAAACTCGTGTATTACTCTTTTGCGTGAGCAAATTATAATTGCAAACCTCCGTTGCTCATAATGATAATGTTTTCAAGTAATTGGCACAAATAAATCGACGTTTTTGTAGTTATTAGGCACAGTAAATATTTGCGTGTAATAACATATCGGAGAGAATCTTGTTGGAGGTGAATTAGAGCTGTCGAAAGTAGAACGAAATTTATCGTTATCCTTTGCTCACACACACACTGCCAACACAAATTCGAATAATTTTACAGATAAACAAATGATACACATGAATCCACCGACTGCTTAATCCAATTTTTTATCTACCCTTTGATTTACACTCGTGACCTACAAATAAATTTTTGTTTAAACTTCGGAAAAGTTCGTTTGTCTAATCAATTTCGACACGGTTCTCGTTAAAATGTTTAGTTAAAGAGTTTGAAACAAAAAAAAAGAGACAAGTTTAATGATAAAAAAAGAGAAAAGATAGAAAAAGAAATTTCATTTCAGGTTGTTCTGGCGATGAATGAAAAATGTCAGAATTAAATGAAATTCTGAACAATCGTCCTCGTAGGTATTTCCTTTTTTCATGTTTGAAAAATATATAACGTTTTCTGGTTTTCAGATTGAGGTTCTGAAAATGAAAACGAACTTGATTAAATGAAAATATACTTCGTTAACTTTTAAATAAAATTTAATTTTTTTATAGACAAACAAAAGTTTTTATCTGATGATTATTCATAAAATGTTTAAGTAATTTGATAATTTAAGTCAATGATCGCTTTAAAAATGATTTTATCAAAGAAGGAAAACTTTATAATTCATAATCGAAACCGTTGAATGGGTCGGTTTAGACTGTCGGGGTGTTGAAATCAACACGAAAAGTTTGGAATTTTAATTGTGTAACAATATATTTTATTTACAGCGATTTTATCTTTCGGGGCTTGCATATTATAGAACGAACGGATAAGGGTAGAAAGCTCAGTAACTGGTATTAATTTATGAGCAGGCGTCAACGTTTATTTAACGCGTTGCTGAATTTCCAGAATATTCATGATGTCGGTTCCAAGGGATTGGTTTGGTGACAAGCCAAAAGTTTATTTGCAATATAAACAAAGTACTTGATAACACGCGTCATTATATTACACATACATAATGCATATTTATTATTACAACACGGAGTAACGATCCATTCACAAACGTTTCAAGCTGAAATTTCAACTTTGAGATGCGCCATCCGACAAATCAAAATTAACCGTCAAAAAGTGTGCGAATTAAATCTTATCTCGCGAATGGCAGTTTCTCTCGGCGTTGCTCCGAGTTGTTTCCAAGATAGTAGCCCCGCTGAGTTATTGTTACATTTGGCATTCTCGTAACAGATTCGAGTCGAAGTGGTTTTAAATAAGACAACAAAGTGCTAATACATCCGGCAAGAAGATACTTATCATCGCTGCAAATGTGCGCGGCCCGTCCCAGCCAAGTACTTAGACCAACATTTTGTCGGACAAACTTCGCGTTTTACGGCACACCAAAGTCTCGGCACTATTCGACAAAGAATGATATCGACGGCACAGGGAAATGAAATATTACAACATTATTCGAGAACAAATCTGAAAATTAATGTACTGTCTGCGATATTGTAGTTCATTGACTTGCAAGTAAAAAAAAAAAACATCAATATTTTTTTACTAGGCTATAGAATTTTTCTAATTTTTCTTGTTTTAATTAATTTTGTAATTTGAAATTGCAAAACTGGTTTGCAATGGAAAAAATTAAATAAATAAATGAAAAGTAAGATAATTAGTAGGTTATTAGTCGAAACTGCGGTGCTCTCAAAGTGGATATTAATTTAAAGCAAAAGTTGTGCAAACTCAAATATAACTAAGCATCACAAGAGTTGATTTTGTATAATGAAATGAGTTGGTGTGTACAAGCAAAGAGTTTGTACAAAATGAGACCGAGGCGGCAACATATTGCGAGCAGTGCATAAATAAATATAAGCACAGCGTTAGAAGCAGCTGCAGTGTAGAGACTACCACCTGTAATCAGGCGGATGGTTGGTCGTCTACAAGAAGGTCCTTACCCATGATGCACGCATGCCGTAATGCGACATTATCGATGGACGTGTCATGACTTTATTATGACATAGCTGGCGATATAATTCATATTATTAAGAGTTATGCTTGATCATTAACTTAACCAACGTTCTCGCGTTTATAATCACATGATCACGCAGCGTTTAAAACTTGATTTATTCATCGCAACCAGTTGAAACGCATCGCGTCCAACACCTCTATAAATTCGCGAGTACCGTTGGTATTTTAAACTTGTCATTTTGTTTACAAAAATATTTTCACGTTTTTTAATTTAATTTTTTAATCAGAAATTGTTTTTCTTATTAGGTTTAGACAAGATTTAAAAAATTAAGTTTCTGATGATAATATTGAATTAAAATATGTTATTTTTCTTTCAAATTATTTTTGAAATTTGTTTAACGAATAAACATTTTCATCCATACGGCTATTTTTGATAAAATTGTTTCTATTCAGATGACGTGTGTGTTAGATGGGACGACGGAAAATATGAAGATCTATGTACTTGTGGAATTCAAGTAATAAGACGATCTCGCAGTCTCACGTTCAAGTATTCCGCTACGTTGCATAGTTTTGATTATAAACATATATGAATTTAGGTTCCAGTTGAGTTATTGCATTTTACAAATAATAATTATGAATTTACATGAGTCTAGAAAAATCACACATTTAAATATAGTTCTAATAGCATTCAAAACAAGGTCATATGTTATGATTTAAAAAACAATTGACAGCTCTGTCAACAAAAATTAGAAACCTACACCTATTTTTTGAACAGAGATACTTTCGTTAATCTTGATCTCCGGATTTATGATTTTTTGAGGACAAAAAATTTGGGCAAAAACGTGACATGCACTTGTACATGTTCATCCGGCGGTCACGTCAAGGCAAATACTGTTTTGTCCATGTCACAAGGCCAGCAATAGATATTCATGTAACATGACACCTCGTAAATGACACTGTGCGCTGGAAAAGATTACCGAGGCGACTTTTAATAGGACCCGTCTAATTTGCATGGGTGCGCCCTTACGGCTTCGGTTGATCACGTCTGAAGCGCAGCATGTTCGTTGCGAAGTGTAAGTGCGCGACGTTTGAGGAAGGAGAGGCGAGTGCAAGTACATATAATACCCGCCATATGTTGCGCCGCGCGGGCGATACCGAAAAAAGAAGCGGAGAAAAAGGGACTAAAAAAGAAACCCGTTTGAGGTTTGGCGATTGGCGGGCGGTTTCTGACGAGATGGTTTCGCTGCGGTAGCAACCGCGCCAGTAACATGCAATAAGTTCAATCGAAGGCGGGTAACTCCCCAATTAACCGTCTACGTAGGATTATTGCTTAATGAGCTAATACCACTCTCAATGAGTCACGATTATCCGTTTAGCTTAACTGAATTATTGGTTCGTCAGTACCCGCGAAATTGTAAGTAAAGAGTCTAATTACTGCACTGCCATTGATTTGCCATAAGTTCATCTCAGCGATTTTGTTTCTTATTCTCAAAAAAGCTGGCGATTTTCAACGTGGCGGAAAATATACACGGAAATAAATCCTTATCCTAACGCAAAAAATATACCCAATATGAAAAACTATTTACCAACAATTATATAGTTTGTACATAATTTTTATATATTTACAAATACTTGTATATAAGTTACTTACTTTTAATATAATGCAATAGAAAGATGACAAATTGTTTATTTTAATTTATAGTATATGTTTCGTGTTTATCATAGCTTTAATTTAATTTGAAGTAGATTATTGGTGTGTTTGCCCGAACAATGCAATTAGCAATATTGCAGTGCAAAATTAAAATTATTATTCTGCGTGTAAAATTCACAATTGGGCGAGAATGAACTGCTCCAGCTGCAACATACCTTTGTTTACTTTTATTTTCATTTTTAAACCGAGTTACAGAACTTCATGAACTGGCACAATAAAATTTGATGAATTTAACTGAGAAATACTTTTTTTGAGCTAAGAGAATATGGTACGATGCATTGAAATGCAGATCCAACCTAGTTATTCAATCTTGAATGTGTGTTTTGGTGCAAGCTATGATTGAATTGATTCTACAGTAGACGTATTAAGACAATATTAGTTATCTGCTGGACATGCAGTGAATAATACGATTGTATGCAAACGTCGATGGGTCTCATCCATTATTTCATCAGATGAATTTGTATATTAAAATGTTCATCGAAATACATTTTTTTTGTTCGATTTAAATTAAATTTTCATGTTTCAAATTTACCGCGTTCAGTTTGAAGCTGATTTTATTAATTGTTTAATAATTTAAAAATTCTTTTTCGCATTCGGTTTTGAAATAATATTTAATTGATTTTTGAATAATTCAATTTATAGAAATAAAAAATGATTAAAAAGTAATTTGCAACATTGATTGAATACACCTTGTTGGGTATACCTGCTGCAACTTGACAATAGCAAATGGTACTCGTGCTTGGTATTAGACCAACTATCCGCATAGTAATAGCATAAGAGGCAGCCGTTAAAGGTATCTCGCATGCTGGCTGACCATTGGACTGCGACGCGTGCTTTGAGTAGTGGATCGCGAAATTCTGTGGTATCGTATTCCTTCCTCAACATGAATTGCGCAGCAAAATCACCACTCGAAAATGGAATTATCTCCGAATTGCCTTTGCTTGTATTCGCAACCTGGATCGTAGCTTACCCCATGATATACGAATGTTAGAAAACTGACGCTAATAGACCTGGAGCACGCATCTTCATGATTTTGAAACATCGATTCTTTTCTTATTATCATGTTCTTGTGGGGCACGCGTGAAACGTACAATAAAACTATTGTCTCAATTCCTTGTGAAAACAATTTCCACGACAAGAAAACTTGTAATAATCATTCTCAATTTTTTGTGAATTTTTACCAAACTGTATCATAAAACAGTGCTTAAATGCTTACTTTGTTGTTTTTTTATTTTAAAGAACACGGGATATGCATTATTTAGAGTTTTATAATTTTTATTTGAGTGTCCGATAAAAATTATTTAGAGTTTTAAAAATTCAAGTGTTTAATAACAATATGCGCTGTATACCAGCGCGCAGGCAACACAAACAAACTTTTAGGTTAGGTTTATAAACGCAATTTATAGGCCTTCTTACATTACAAGAAATTCAAGTTCAATTGCACCCATCCGCAAATATTGACACAGAAAATTTCAAATAAATAAAATTTAAAAGTAGAAGAGACTTTCGACATTGCCAAATATTTTTTTAAATAATAAAATTGGGTAGAATTTTTATCAGACAGTTTGATAATTTCTATCAATATGTCATTTTAGCACTGCTTTATAAAACAAAATTGTCCAAAATTTTAGAATTATTATTACAAATTTTCTTACCGTGTACCTTCAACTCTACCTCTCGTTATAATAAACTGAAAGATGAAAAAGAAAGGCCAAGCTTCGAGTATAAAAACTTTTGTTTTTATCATCTCATTTAACATATAATGAGTTATTTTATTTCTATAAATTGTGAATAAAAAAAAATCTCATTTGTATAAAAGAATTTTTTCTTTCAGTTTTCAACTTGTTTCGTTATAAAAAACTTCTCAATTTAATTTATATTTACAAACTAAATAAAACTGTTACACGAGACAAAGGAACAAATAAAAGAATTAACGAATATTTGCGAACAGGTATTGTTTTCTCTCTCTTTTTTTGTATATTTTTTGTATGTATGGCAGCTTATATTTTGAAAATTTATATTTTTTCAGAGCAATGAAATTGATATCACGATATGGAGTTTACTCTCGATTCAATTTCACCTGAAATGCAACCGCATCTAAAATCACACTAAGGCACTTCCCTTTAAGTATGGCTCAATTTATAGAATTTGCCTCGATAGAATCGACCTGCGTTCACGTCACACTTGAGAAATCGCGAGGGACATTGTGAAACGGAGGTACCTAGCGCTTTTCTTTTCCCTCCCTTATTCGTTCGCAGTTATTTGCTCGCAAATTTTATCAAGTCAATATTGGCACGAGTGTATCTCGTTGCCATACCTATTGAAACACAAGTTTAGGCGAACACAGCCAGAATCACTGCTCATGCAAGATGTAAAGATGCAAAAATATAAAACATGGCGAACAACGGAATGAAAAAAAAAGGAAACCTGCTTTTCAGTGCTATTCCGTTGGATTTCCTCAGACCTTTCTATTCTGAATTGTTGCATCTCCAAAGTTAGTTTTGCATTCTTATTTTTTGTTCGCCTCTCAACAAAAATGTTTACTTTTCCTTTTGTAACTTCATGTAAACTATTGGAGATGAATTATTAATGTATTAATTATTTAGTTCGGAAGGTAGCGTGTGAGTAATAGCATAACAGTAAGTGCAATAAAATGTAGCCGAGAGCAGGTGGTTAGTAGAAAGTTTTGAAGGGTTTTAGATCAACTGAAAATTGGTCAACCAGTGTACCAGCCCAGATTAAAAGTTACATCTCGACATAATATCGCACAATTAAAATTAATAAAATATTATTTTACAGTCGAACAAAAAAGTTCTCATCCACTTTTTGGCATGGATTTTTGTACATGGGTTTTCATTTACAAAATAGTCTTCATTCAAATTGAACATTTTTCATACACTTGGGGAGAGAATAACAGAACGAAATCTTATTAAGATGAATAAATAGCGGCAACGCCGGGAGAATTTATCAGCATCGTCAGTGGTACGATATTTTTCGCAATATTGTCAGATTTTCTCCGATAATTTTTCATTGTCACTCGTTGACTTTATTTCACCCTCCGTGCTATTGGAAAATTTACATATTAGGGTATATCCTAAATGTTGCCGCGTTTGCACATACACACGAGGCTCACACAAATTTAACCAGTTAACATTTATTTTCTCCCGTTGCGATACGCATTTGGAATACTGACGAGAAGAGTGTCGTGTGTCTGGGCGTGATACGCATATCACGGAAAAGCACGTTGTCCCTTATCGTCAAAGAACTGTCTGATTAGAATCAGCCTTAATTGGGGGTCTACAGATACCATCTTTATGATTTCTCGAAACGAGACGAAAAAAGTTATCGGGTGGCGGTGATAATAGCAAAACTGCAAAAAAAAAAAGACGAATGAGATTAGAATAACGATAGGCCGAATCTGCTGGAAGCTAAAGTGCTTCATCGAATAAACGCTTGCTCCGAGGATAATACTCACGGTTCTATATCTCTCGGACTACGTACCGTACTGATGGCTATCTATTAATAAAAGTATTTGCATTAATTAAAATTATACGCCCGTGGTTGCACCGGCTTTGCTCTTTTTTCATCTCAGCTTTGAACTTTCAGTGCTGATACGATTGTCCCAACTTTAATTACTAGGGATATTTTTTTTATTTTCGTGCAACTTTGTGTGCCTAGAATATTTCAAATGCAAATCATCGTCCGAATAATTAATTAATTTTTCGTTTCTATTTTTTAATCAAAAATTGAGAATTTTGATATAGAATTTTATATGAGTTGCCCTGATTTTGTTCTGACAATTTTGCTGTTAGAATAATCTGGATCGAAGCTTGGTCGCCAACGTCGGCCCAACGTTGGACAAGATATGATATTTCGCATGGGAAAAGTTTCGCGAGAAAGTTTTCAATTAAACCGTGAAAGTCCTTGCAACAAAGCGCGATTTACAATAACAGTGCTTGAATTTAATGATTTCAAAAAAAAAAAAAAAAAACAAGTGAATTCCAGGAGATCTTTAGCTCCGATTGAGAACAAACCGGTCCTCAGCGCCAATTTAGAAGTACTCTTTCCGCCGAGAATTCAATTAAAATAGACCGTTCATCGTCAACGGGGAGACAGATTTGCCGTATTGAGTCATTCGATGGAATAGTCGGGTTCATTTACCTTGATACTTGTTCGATCACTCGGTCGTTGGAATTCGGTGACGATAATTGAATTATTAACAGTATACCCGTTACGGATTTCCCATCGGGGAAAAACGTAACGAACAGATGAATGAAAATTTATCAAGCCGGCAACAAATTTGCCCGTAAAATTGCACAGTAATAATCTGCATCAACGAAAATAATAATTCCAATCATCGTTTTGTCGTCCTCATTGGGAACAAATTTTATCCCCCGTTTTATCCTGGCCTATCATCCATATGTGAAAAAAATCACCCTTACAATAAAAATGATATAAAATTAAATTAACAAAATAAATCGAAATTAAAATAACCGGATGAAAATAAACAGGTGAGCCATATATGATGGCTCATCTAATAGGATGGAACAAAATGCATACCACCTGGGAAAAAAAGTCCAGGTCTGATCAAACATGGAAATAGTCCTGATTAGGTCAAAATATGTCAAATTTTATCTGATCATGATCAGATAAGATGGACCTAGTTTGAAAAAATTTTGTCTGATCATGTAAAATCGGACATGAATCAGATAAAATGTTATACAATTTGACATATTTCGACCTAATCACGACTATTTCCAGGTTTGATCAGACCTGGACTTTTTTTCGCGGACATCGCTCTCTTTTTTTCGGGTTCCGGTGTGTTTGCCCTTCTTTCTTTTTAACACGAGCGAACGTTTAAATTTAAGAAGAAAGAGCACCTGCTGAACAGGTGGTCACGTTAATTACACACAAATTATTTCAAACTTCTTGTACAACATGCATAGTACTAAATTACAATGGCGGCAATTCAATTTCTGCCGGCACTTCATCCAGTCTTTTCAATTGCTTTTGTTAAATACAAATTGGGTTAGTCTTCGTATTTCTGCACTTTTGTTTAACTGCTTTTCATATAAAATGAATTTTTTTAATAATTAAACTTAATTTTATGGATGAAAATAACCAAATGACAAATATTTTGCAGTGCAATTAATAAATGCCGATACAAAATTCTTATAGCCGAAGTTGTATAACAAAATGTGTGCTATAAAATAAAATGTACACTTCTTGTGTAAAAAATGACGATCATAAATATTTCCCCGACTTGTAAATCAAGCCCCGAATAGAACATGGTTACAAATTTGCATACTCCAAATACAGAATTATGCAAATACGTTCGCAAAAATAAATTTAGACTTTTACGGGAGTATCAATCATATGCTCATGCTAAGAAAGTGTGATCTTAAAATTTGACAAATCCTATCTCATTTCCATGGTGACACGGCGACACCCAGGTTTACGATACGGTGATCCCGTATGAATCTGTTCAAAATCGAGTATCGACTTTGGTCAAAATTGCAAACATTTGCAATCTTTATCTAAAACCACAACAATTAATAAAATGTCAAAAAAAATCGTATAGAGGATTTTTTCAATCTTGGCGTGTTTCGCTTTATTTCATTTTGTCAGAACAATACTGACGCTAAAACTAATTCATCAGACAAATTTTTTTTCGTTAAGCCGGGGGGATTAAGTTCGCTCGCGTTAAGGTGTTAATGCCTCACGCGAATTCCCACTAAAATTGTGATGCTGGCATTGCGTGATAATGTTCGGTGAATATGGGGCGATGTAAAATCAACACAATCACTTTGCACACCGGAGTGTATTATGTTCTCATTGATTAACTTGTCAACTTAACATAATCACTCGTACATTTTTTACCACCGAGTTAGAATTAAGCTGTATCAAAATACTCGATCCGAACACGAATAAATATACATATATCTATTATAACTATACATTTACTCGCAAACAAGATTGAAATAACGTAACGACAAATAATTCCGAAGATAAATGTGTGTATCGATTGTTCGGTATCCTAAAACGGAATTGAAAACAAAAAAAAGGGAAGTATTATGAACAATGATTGCGATTGGAAACCTATTTGTTCATTTATTTTCCTCTTTTTTTTTTCATAACGCACGATAATACAGCAACTCGTGCGCTAGATAAACGAACCAATTTTCCGTGGCTTAAGTTGAGCGGCAATATTACGAGTTCGTGCAACGGGTGAGCTTCGTTGGTTTAAGCTCAGCAACAGACGTAGGATATAATGTAGGCGTGCCGAAGTTTTTCTTGCTGTCTCAATATTGAACTGGGGGCACACAATTGAACAAAGTCACACTTTTTGTTTGTCACTGAGGATCCTTTTGGTTTTCCTTTGTAATTGGAACGTACCAAATAGCGCTCCTCATAAATAAAAACGTTCGAAGAAAATTAACGTAAAGACGCGAGGAAAAAAATTTAGTTTTTACCCTCTTAACAGGGATGAATTTTAACGAAGACGCGATATATTTCAAAGGTATATATAATATGATACAAATTGAAGTATCTTCTTGTATGTCGTCATAATGTGACGTACTAAGGTTTTTTTATTAAAATGACAGGAAACGAGCGTGAATAACTTTCAGGTTTCCATAAACCATGCTAAATGATCCCGAATATTGCGATTTTATCAGGGCTGAATAGAAAATTATATGAATTTCATGTAGTTATCGTCGGTGCGTAACCGCAAATGGGAGACAAAGGGGAAACGATTTTCCCTGAATTCCTTCAGGGCATAATTTATTTGAGTGAAGGGAATGATGGGACAATGCTTTCTTACTTCAAAGTAAGAAGCGCAAGTAACTCACTAGCCTTGATGAAACCACAATATTATTTACCTTTTCACATAATTCTTAGTTAATTTTTTAACCCGAGTACTTTTACAATTTGCTGTTAAATCTGCACTGAAGAACAAGTGATTTAAATTAATAGAGGTTTTGCGTGAAGTCGTCTTTAAAAGCATTTTCAAAAGACTTCAAAATTAGTTTCTTCATCTTCAAGGTGATTCAGTTTCAAGTTTTTTTTTCTCTTGCAAATTTATCGGTACTTTTTGTTGTTCGAAATTTTTCTTTTCCATGCATTAATTTTTTACTACAACAATTTTCGTTCATCGATCCAAAAACGAAAACTAAATTTACCAAGCAAGTGCATTGCAATTGTTCGAGATAAAATTTGTCTGGCCGTCTAAATATTCAGTGACAGAAATTTCATACATAAAATGTCTCTGAACACTTTGACTAATATTGTACTGTAGCCGTTGGTAGACGCAAGCGCTGCATTGCAACAAGACAGGGAAATAAAGTTTGTTAGGATAACTAAGGGATTTGTACAAGAAAGGCAAATTTTGTTTCATCGACGTCGCCATGCTGCTCACGTCATACTCGACGTACAGTTCTAGGTTTTTTTTGTCAACGAATTTTTCCATCGGATCACGCATGTCACACAAAAAGTGCAAACTTTTCTCACGGAGCCGAAATATTCTGAGCTTTGGATTTGCACTTGATGGAAAAGACACGAAATTTATTATTCGTACACTCAACTTTTTTTGGGGGTTTTAAATGAACGACTTTTATAAACTAAAAAAAATGATTCAATTAAAAATTAAAATAACGTATTATTTGCACTAAACAAAAAATTAACAAAATGGTTGAAATTGTTTGAAAAAAAATTCCTAAGGAACTTTCCTAACATGTTGAAAAGTGTTATGTCATTTTTTTATTTTTACATCAGAATTTTCTCAAAGTCATGATATTTCATTATGTAATAAATATAAAAAAAAACATTAAATAAAAATTGTAAACATTATTATATAAAAAAATATGCGGAAAAATGTCCCGATATGATTAATATTGTCGGCATTTCCAGTTATTAAATATGAAAAATAAATTACACATTCAAATGGATGTTTACATAATTCCTTCCTTAACAAGTCAATATTTCAAAAATCACATCTCGTCAACTCCGGATGCGATCATTTAATGTAATCATATTGTGAGGTATAAAAGCGTAAGACTTTGGCCGATTCCGTAACTATTTTCTTGTTTTGATTAAATCATCCAAACATGACGCGTATTAGTATTGCTTTCTGTACAATTCTTGCGATTGTAAGTATACTTGTCATAAAAATGTCTCCTTTGTTACATTTTCTTTTACCCTAAAATATAAAAAATATTTTTAGTTGCATAAAAAAGTAATTTTTGGCTCTAGTTATTTTACTTTACATGAAACAAATATAACATAAAGTTCAACTCTAGTTATTAATATTATCATTATTATTTATTATTATTACTATTATTTTTTTTTTTGAAAAATATGTATTAGCAGTCATGATAATCCTTTTGATAATGCAAAATTTTCTTTTTTCTTTAGGGACTTGTCGCAGGAATTCCACAAGGTCGTGGAGGTAACGGCAACGGCAACGGCAACGGTCGTGGCCCAGAACATAAAGGACCACCCGAATTTGTAAAAAAGTGCGCGGAAGAAACTGGATTCGACCATAGAGGTGAATATTATAATTACTAAATATTTTGTAAAATGAAATTCACCTCAGTACAACGCGAGGAAAAGGCAAATGTGGCTGATGTAAAAAATATTAGATATATTGTAAAATGTCAAAAATAACATTTTGTACCAGTATGATATTGGCCCTCATGTGTTAAAGATAAACCGAGTGAAGTTTTTGAAAAAGAAGTGGGAGTAGAAAAAGCTTTATCAATTGAGAACCAAGTTCTGAAGAGATTTTTTTAACCAAAATTTAATTAAGGTTAATTGAAATTATGTCTTTGAAAGAAAAAATCCGTATTTATTTGAAGACAAGTGTTAATTCTTACAAATTGAAAAAGTCTGAATTAACAACTATAAAAATTAGTTTTCATAGTTAGTTAATGTAGCAAGATTTGAAATTATATATAGAAATGTATCCATTAAATTTTCTGGGAATCCAATAGATCTGCATAAATTTCCTTTGAGCAAGAAAATTTTCCTTTGTACTTAGTTTATGATATCAAATCAAAGACACGACAGTGTTTCTGGCCACGTACAAGAAAAATGAATCATTTTCATTTGCACTAAAATAAACATTGTGTACTTATTTTTAGACCGAACTGAAGAAGTAACAGAAGCAGAAGCATGCTTTAGCGAATGCTTAAAAAATAATAAGCCAAAGGTATACTTTTTTCTAATCATGTTTGTTATTTGTTTCTTGTTTCAAGATTATTAATACTTAGAAATACAGAAGTCGTATTAGTGTTAAGAAAAGATTTTTACATAAAATTAATATAATTTTAACAAAATTTTAGAAATACGATTTGGAAGAATTGAAAAAGAAATGCGATGAAACTGGCGATTGTAAAAAATATGAGCACGTCCAGGAGTTTGAAGAATGTGTGAAAACTGGTAAGTACATGTAACTAATGTATGTTATTTTCTTCTTTCTGCGTTATTAATTCTTGTTATTGATTCGCTCTTGGCAACCATTTATGTGTCACATAAAAGTACAAAATACAAGCTCACTTGTAATCAGACAATTGTTTGTGTAATCATTATAAACATTATGATTATAGAAGTGACGTATAAAATGAAAAATTAAACCAATTGAAATTACATGAAATACATGTTTGATTTTCCTTTGCAGCTGAAGCCACTACTGAGAAATGTGCAGAAGGCAGTAAATATGCACAGTGCTTCCGTAAACTCCATAAGAATCATGGACCTCCTCATGGCGGACCACCTCGCGGAGGACCACCTCGCGGAGGACCACCAAATGGAGGACCACCAAATGGAGGACCACCTCGCGGAGGACCACCAAATGGAGGACCACGGGATTAATGGCATTACTTTTTTGTTAATACGTTGCAAAATAAATCAATAAAAATAATCGAACATTACTTACGACAATCTTAAATAAAATAAAAATAAAGTACCAGTATTTCTCGAAAGTATCAACCCACAGAGACAAAATATACGTACAAATATATGTCGAATTTATATTTATTATATAAATATTGTAAATTTTTTCCATGAAATTTATATGTATTTTCTATTAAATTTAATTTAAGTTATTGCCGCTTTATAAATAATTTATAAATGAGATATATGTAGAATATATACAAATATATTTTAAGTATAAAAAATATATGTAAAATATATTCTGAACTATATTTTTGTCCGTGTGGGAAGGGTCGCGTAAGCAACTCGACAAGGTAAGTTTTATATTATTATTTACAAATTTACGTGTCGAATAAATAACAGTGCGACTATAGTTTCGACTTGTTAAGATTTGCGAGTAGACAATACTAAAAAATATCATTTGTCTAGTGAGTAGTGCTAGATTTGCTAGTGTCCCTGGTCAACGTCCGGCTAGTGCCATTTTTGAATTGAGCAAAATCTAGATTAATTTTTACTTGGGATTAATTGAACTATTTCGATTCAAAGAAGTAATAACAATGAATTCCAAGCTCTGAGCGGTGTACTTGAAACCCTCCGACGAAGGTATAAGGATAGACTCGAAGCACCCTAACCTCACCTCCCCCTCGAATATATGATGAAATATTGACTTGCGTTTGTGCAGCGCAGACACAGCAGTAAAACTGATATTCTGAAGTATAAGTGCATTCAATGACTATCAGCATGTAGATATGATATACATACAGATGCAAATGTAAAATGAATTCGATCGTTATGCATTTATATATTCCGGGTCTTATGTTATTATGTATTTGACACATGTGATATATTTTGTCCCCTATATCGTATACCTTTTGAATTTATATGAACAAAAATTTTAATAAAGTGACACCAAAAGAAAAACAGAATATTTATCGGAAGAATCCGACAATATTCAACGGTAAAGATATTTTACCGAGTCTCTGAACGGAATATAAAAATAATTCAAATATCAATTATATCGACAAGATATCCCCGGAAATGAATAAAATAAAGCAAAATTATGCAACTTTGAAATATTTTTGCCAGATGTGTTCTAGAAGTGCAATTTGAAAAAAACTCTGGAAAACATGAATCCGTAATGTGAAAGAAACTGAAGTAAGATTACGCTTGGAAGGAAATGGCCAACGAGCGTAAGGACAGTGAATTTCCATCTTTATGGTCTTGAAATGTCGCGCGTACAACCGATAACGTTATATTTGCAGCATTACTTCTACGGCGTAAGCACGCGACTAAACGCAACACGTATAAACCAGTTGTATGATTCAGTTTGCAGCCCAAAAAAGATGTACAAAGAGAGTTGGAAGCGAGGCAATGGAGTCATGTATACGCATCTGGAGGAACGTACTCTGGCTAGGTGTAAATAAACTTCTCGTTTTCGTTGCGCGTTACATTAACCACTTTCTTTGTTTATACTGTCCGTTATCAGGCGCGCGGCGAACTCATTGTATTTCATCTGCGTAGGACAACAATTATCTCGGAAAATTCAAGAAACTTCGGTAATTAGCGTACGTTTTAACTTACAGCGCAAGTCGAGTCTTTTATTTTTGGCCACAGCTGTGCGAAAAATTATGTAGTTAATTAATAAAGAGGATTAAACTTGATTTATTCTTTGGTTTGATTGAAAAGTAAATTTCAGGAGATGGTTTTTTGTATTTTGTGCATGATTTTCCATAACGTTTTGCGCAAATCCAGACGCGGTATTAATCTCTGTGTCAGCGTTGTGCAGCATGGCAAAAAATTTTGACATTTCTTTCATCACAGTCAGTTAGAGAAAATATTGCCGAAGTAATATAAAGAAAGTTCGTAAACTTCACTGACTAAACTTGACGTGAACATATTACGACTGCTCATAAACGATCGTATGTAGCTAAAAATCTTTTTTTGTTCTTTTTTTTTATCTTTTCTTTCATACAGACATTTTGTATTAAATATTCATGTTACAAAGTAGCGCACGGGTTGTACAAAGTGAGACAGTAAAAATAGTTCTGAAAACAGTTGACTCAAATGCACGGAAAATTCATTAACACAATTTTTAACACATCTTGTGAAAAAAATTGGTTGGATGGATTTTTGTGATTGTATTGAATTCAATTACAAGAATATTGATAGCATATAATAGGGTTGAAAAAACTTTAAAAGTTCTCTAACGAAACTGTAATGAAAGTTAAATCGAATTAATTTTGCGACATATTCATTAGGATTTTGATTCCATTAAATTTTGTTTCATGATGGAAAATCTATATCTATAGAGGCACGGTGCTGAGTGACGAATTTCATTCCGTCAAATTGATTCGGCGTATCAATTAAAAATTTCAGTAGATCTGCTGCCACAAGAAAGTGACGATAGGTGGCAAACGCTAACGAGAAGAACCGCAGGTTAAGTTGGGTATGGTCACGACCAAATTGCTTGGCTTAATAAAGTTATATGAGAGCACGTAGACTGTGCATAATTTACAGAGACACTTTGCATTAGTAATATTTAGAAGTGCTAATGAGTAAAAATTAGCAATGACAAAAAAGAAATGGTTAATGCAAACTCACGGTATTGTTTCGCTTCGAAAGTTGTGCAAAACTTGCTGAATCTAGATAAGAAACATTTTCTTATTAATAATACAAGTAACTAAAATGAAAAATAATGTGATTTAAATTTGAATTAAATAATAAAAGTGGGACTGGCATTTTTCAGATGACTACACTCATGAAGCCATTCCTCGGACTATATAGAGCGTAATAAACTGAGACGAAACATCTCGTTATATGTCAGTAAGAGAAATAGAAATTCCTTACACTGCAGAGGTATTTGTGAATGAAATTGATGATCGTTTAGTCTTTGATTTGTCAAGCTTACGGGACGGGATTTTGCGACACGGCGTGCCACTTATCAGTTTAAAGGATCGAAAAGAAGTGGATGGACGACTTTCTTCTAGTATTTATACGTTTGGATTCACATACGTCTTCGTGCGCACGTAAAGGAGCGTAATGGCAGCAAACCATCGGGTCCGGCATTACACTCATTGCATTCTATTCTATTGCTTCTACTTATCTCAAATAAGGCTCTTGCAATTCGGATACTTCCCATTTCCCTGGAACCAGAACGAGATTGAACGTCCGGTGATCCTTTCAAACAGCGTGAGTTCCCCTGAAACGTGTATAGACAAACGAGCGAAGCGATTTATGTCGAGCTGATTCACTGTGATTTCCAATCAGACGCGTGGATTGCCACGGTAAGGCAAATCCGTGGTGTCTTATACAAAGCGTGGGGTATTTGCGACCTTAAAAACGTGGCGCTTAGGCTAGAAACATTTCCCAACTCAAATAGTCGGCAGAGGCGTCTCGTCGGAAAGAGACAGACCGGCGGGATGGTGATACGATTATTTTATCTCGACGGGGATTCTCAAACGAAACCGCTCAAATAGATCGGTTTCCTCTATAATAAGGTTTCCAGGGATGAATATCACTTCTAGATATGATATTGTGCGCGCGATTTCGCGTGCAAATTAATTGAATTATTCGGGTGATTATTAAATCCACATATGCGATTCAATATAGGCGAACGCCAATAATTACAAATTATTTGAAAGCCCCATAACGTACACCGGGATATAATATTTCAAAACGCATAGACCCAGGAGAGCCTTGCGCTCGTGTTACGGATTAGGTTTACCCACATTGTCTCGATCTACCGTATCTCTCGTTTTAATGGTGTAGAATTACCATCTATTCATGCGGCAAATTTCAAGCACGTGATTTTAAACTAGCAGTCATTTTTACCTCCAAATATGTTTCTGTTCAGTTACCGCATTTGCGATCCACTTTTTCACCTTTCGGTCTATACGATAATTTAATCACAACCAACCTCCTCACGAAACGGTCCATAATTATAAAATAAGAAAACAATTAATAATCAGACAGAAATATATTTCAAAATACACTGCAACAAATCTTTTCTCACTGTCTCTGAATTTACGAAATTTTGTCTGTCCTCACTAAAACAATCTGATTTTAAGATCTGTCATACTTATAATTCGGACTAAATTATTTCGACTGAATTTCAGATGTTTTTTTTTCGAATAAACACTATTTTGACAGCATAAAATTATGTCAATATGTCATCAATGTCAATCATGACGGATCTTACATTTTTTTGTGTGACAAAAACCATCTGAACTTCAGATTGGATTTTTTGCAGTGATATAATTCACATATATTTTTATGTTTGAAATATAATTGCATACATTCTATGCCTGTCATTTATACATTTTTATAATGCAACAAATTGTATAAATTTTATCAAAAAAATATACTATACTTAAATATAATAAAAATTCGTTGGAATGTGTGATTGCTAACTTATTTAACGAGCAAATTATCAGACACCGAACGTTTCGCGCAGTAGTTTTATCTCGTGTATTGGATGTTGATGGTACGGTCAAACTAATAAAGGACAGAGAAAATCTTGGATAAAGAAAGAGTGTTGAGGAAGAAAAGAGTCTGTTGTACAGTTATTAGCATCAATAATGGCAATTTGGTTTGCAAATGGATTGAAATGCCACGTAGAGAAACGTCCCTATCTACCATTTTCCTCCATTTTGTGGCAGAAGCATTTTGAGTCCCCTATCTCGTGCAGTCAGTCGCGTTGAAATGCTTTGAGTCAACATTTGCCTACGCTGGCGCAAATTGATTTTATTTAAATTCCAAGTACGAAGAAGGACGAAAGCTTCTTCCAGCAGGTACTTAATTGCATTATCGCAAAAGCGTAATGAAAATGATCGACGGTCAAATTGCAATAATGCCGAAGACACGGACTTGTGCAACGACGTTAAATACTGCACTATGGAGTCCACGTTGAAATAATCGGATCATTAAATTACCCAAACGATCAGAGCGGTACTTTTTATTCTCTAGATGGAGAGAGAAAAATTAATTAAAAAAAAAAGAATCGTGTTTCTGGGTCAGAAAAAAATTCGAACAAAAATTCTTCTTATGATTTTTTATGAAATTTGAAATGATTCGTTTTGATTAAAACAAATAAAAAATTGAACACCGAAAAAGAATTAATTATTTTGTCCGATCGATTTCATCAAGTGGAAATGTTTCAATGCGTGACACGAGTTTTCCGTTATCATTTTTCTGAATTCCATGTTCTCAAAAACAATTGGAATACAAATAAATGATACAAATTGCGATATCGCTCACATTGAATATTTCACATTGAAAAAGCATTTATGTTTTACCATAAATTCTTTATCGGGGCGATATTTACAACGACTTAAGAAAATATATTATTTAAATTGAAATTCCAAAATACGATTGCGGGCCGCGAGTAGGTAACAGTCATAAATCATAAAGTTATCTTAAGTTTCTGTGAAATATTATTTTACTCGCGAAAATGAAAGATTAAGAATATAGCGTATTCCGTTGGCATCGCCGCGAAACGAAAACAGCAGCGGAAATGATAAAAACGAAACAGAAACATTCGAAACGTCTAAACACTATTCACCTTTGTGATAAAATATTGAACTAAACGTCCTGAATAGTTCATAGTTACAATTGTACTGCGATACAGGATTTAATCTGACGGAAGAACGAGATCCATCGAGTAAATCAAACGCATCCGTATAATATCTACTCCGGGAGGATTTTGCTTTTAAGAAAACTCGTCAGACGTACACAGCGAGATATTCTTGTCGCCTTGAAGCTGTGTTCCAAGAGTATCCAAGACTTTACACGTTTCCTCACGGTGTCAGGAGTAGAACGAGTTTAGATTAGTTTAGTTTGCAACGAGTTTTAGCTACTAGCACAATTAATTCACCGCGCGAACGGATTTATGGTTTCGGCCGCCGAAAACGTTTCTCTTTGTCCGTAGCCCTATACGGATGCATGATTTAATGCGTGACAATATCTTTTTATGATTCCGTTTTCAACTTTATTAAAAACTTGTTTTTCATTCGCCGTTCCCCCTATCTCATTTAAATTGTGTTTACCCTCGCACCAATTATTTTGTTATACGTCCCACAAAACTTGTACCAATTTAACTATTCCAACTTCGTGTTTATAATTAGTGTGCAAGTTCAGTTTAGAGTTTGGCTTCTTCATAATCGATGACAATCGTCAAAGAATTCATCAGCTTGAAACAAAAATTAAAACATTTCATTTAATTTGATTTACTCGCTCAATTAAATGTTTTACGTTTTTTTAAATAGTTCTTTGTGCAGTAAATGGTTCAGTGACACTCAATTCAATCTGCAATTCAATGGCCACGTGTGAGAATGTAGAGTATGTGTTGTAAACTCAGAATTAATGGTTCTCGTAAAACGATACTTGCGCGTACATCATTGATCGGTATCGATAGTTAATCATTCACTACACATTATCAAGACACGCTCGTTCCGCTGCAGACTGTGTGTTTAACCAACATCAAATGGGTCTACAGCGAATTGCGCTCAATGAAAATTACGTTAATTCATGACCGGGAAACAACAAAACTTCATATTTTAAATGACATGGCAGTACAATGTCTCGTGCAAGGCAAGACACATTAAACATGTAACTCAAGAGGAGATCTTCTTGTGGGTTCCTTCAATTACTTGGTCTTGGTTCTTACACGCCGACAGTTTACCCACGTCAAGAATTCGATTTGATCTCATGATAATTGATACATTTTGATGTCGATTCTGTTCTCACGTTCATTTTCAGCGAAATTGAAGACATCCGGTTATTAAAAAACGGTGCGGTACAAAAAATTGCTTCGTCGAACTTAATATTTCTAAATTTTTTTGAAGCATTTTTTGTGATAGTAACTGTGATAGTAAAAAATGCGAAAAATTTGGTTTGCATAGCACTGCAAAAAATAATGATTCATATGAAACGTTTCTGTAGTTACTTTTTAAATATTCCGAAATTTTCACAAAACTAATGAGAAAGAAAAACATTTTTAAATGTACAAAAAGTGACTACAAAAACGTTTCATTTAAAACATTATTTTTGCTGTGAGACTGACAATAAATTGAGGTATAAAGTGTCATTTGAAATTCATAACTGTCGTCATTATCAATGATGCAGCCAAAGATTGAAACAGTGCGCGTAGGTCTAATCGAATGACTACATATCTCAGCTCGAATCGAGTGTGCGACAGGTAACATCGTTACGCTGACGTTTAAAGCTAGTGACGATAGATTAGCCTAGACACTGAACGAATTAAGAGGTTGCAAATAGAAAAGAAAAACAAATTGAACTAACAAATCAAGATCCAAAATAAAAGTTAAAAAACTAGTTATAGAAAAAAAAAAAAAAAAAAAAAAAAAAACAATTTTTAGAAGATGTTTTCTTAATCAAACTTTTTGAATGATTTTGTGTGCACATCGTAAAGTTGAGTTCACGTAAACCCAAGGGGGCTCAAATACTTAAGACTCATGTAAGGCGAACGGGATGTCAAACATGTCATATAGATTTAAGCTCTAGACTTGATTTGTGAGTCGAAAACTAGAGTACTGAAGAGATGTTTGCAGGATTACGAGGCAAACTCCAACCGACATTTGTTAATGCGTTTCTGATGCCGGATTACATTGTGTGTCCTCAAGTGATTGCCAGTTCTGATCCTAACGTATTCATTAATTTATGCGCATAATCAAACAGAACTATCAATGTTTGATGAAGTCTGTTTGCAATTCCGCATTTCTTTCTGAAAGCCAGAACGCACGAGTCTACGCGGAGACTGCAATTTTTCCGCCCGTGCATCAATTTGGGGTGGCGGGACGAAAAGAAAATCGTTAAAAGAAAAAAAAAAACGAAGGAAACTTTTTGTCTAACGCGAATTGATTGTTGGCTTGCGTTCATAATGCAAAAGTTGGTTCGTCGGGCCACAATTTTCAAGATGTGTGTTTTACGCGTGTTAAATAATGTAGCACGCGCGCAGCGCGGATAACTTATTTTTTCATTTAATGTCACAAGACGTCACATAATAGAGCCGGCGGAAAAGCACAACGATGCTTTTGCTTGCTGTTACTTCTTTTTACGAGTTTACGTTGGATGCGCACCGGCACAAATATGTGCAAAGTTTAGGAAAAATAGTCTCATACTGTTCGCGTAAAACGCATGTGCCAGGCACGGAGAGCCGTCGTAAATTTTGAGTATTATAATTCTCATAAAATGGCGAAACCGAGCAGAACGTCTAAGAACTTTACACCTCTCACGAAATACTACAATAATCAATCTTAGTAAAGGAGACAGTTGTTCAAGACCTAATGTATCCTCGTCTGGGATAATTTCCACGCATTATAAAATTATAATATCCAACTATTGTAATCGACAGTTTACTTTCAATAAAACAAGTGAAAAAATTTTATAAATAGGAATATAAATGATACCACATATGTTGTCATATATAAAATAACATGAGCTGTTATGTATGGAACCATATACATATATTAATATTTGAAATGCTCGGGAAATGTATATGTTTCATTTGTGCGATGTATATGGTTGGAGTTATAAAATAGTAAAAATTGAATTTAAAGATGGACATTAACGCTACTTGTAGCCGGACATTATAGCGTGTCCGGTTATAATAGTGTTATAGCGTGTCGTTTAAATGCGCCCGCGGCAATTGATCATTAATAATGGCAGACGGGTATCGAGTAGAATTTAATGTTGCCGCGACGTGGCCACGTTAATCAATTTTATCAGCAAAGATAAACCAAGCCAAGACTTTCTTCCGGCTCGGCGCGAAGGCCAGTCGTTTTGAACGATAAATCTTAAATGCTTTGTGTCGACATTGTTAACCGACTGGAACATAACACTGAAAGAAGAATACCATTCACTTCACGTTTTTTTGCCGGTAGCCAGAGATAACGCGGATTTTTCAAGAGCAGTTGTACATTACTTTTATTGACAATTCGACAATTCGCGACGCGATTTATTTACGACGGTAATGGAAAGCCTGAATATTTGCGAGATAGCAAGCGGGAAAGTGTGTCTCCTCCTCTGCGAGGCAACTTGAACCGCCTCGCAGTCTAAGAGTTTGCTCCGGGCATATAACGATAACACATCCCTTAATACTGGTAAATAACTTTTAGCCTTTGGCTTGAGACAGTTTCTACATAATCTGCAATTTGAATTGCAGGCATTCTAAATATAGTTGAGAATGAGATTAACGTTAATAGAATAAAAATAATGCTAATGCCGGAGATTTATGCGCGTGCCACATGCATAATTTGAATATACACTTTGAATGTACTTGCGATTGAAACTTTTGATATCATAACATTAATTCTGTGGCGTTTAAGTTAAAAACATATTTTACGTTGTTTTTTTATCTACTTCTATAAGACGAACTCAAAGAAGTGTTTCTATGGGGATCAAAGAATTATAATTCACACGTTTCAACATTATTCAGAACTCTAATTTTCTTTTAAAAAAATATGTTTAAAGTCGTATTTTTTAATGTTTTCAATTGGTAGTTAACTGGTTTTTCCTCTCAGCCACAGAATTTCAATTCGCACTGTGTCATTTCAATAGAAACATTCATCCTCTCGGGGCGAGATAAAAAAAATCAGCGCCGATATTATCCGACATATTTTTTTGTTTTTTGGATTGTTTGAAAAAGAGAAAGTGGATTAAAAAGTATTGATGTTAATCTATGTATGATTAATTACGTATAGTTAATTATAAAAAGATGTTTATTTTCATTTTAGCTTCTTGGTGCTTCAGTTTAGTCACTTTGAAGTAAAATAGACTTTCGAAATTTTGAACTGAATTTCAGAGCTGCCTGGAGGTGTTGCTTGATAATCAATGACACAGAAGTCAGGTATATCCATATACATGCTAAATGGATACAAGCAATTTCGCACAATATCTGCAGCAATGTTCAATAAAATTAAACTTGCATCATTCCGCTCGTAATTGTTGTTTTGATTAAATTATTTTGTAAAAATATATTAATCAAAAAATATTCGAAAGTATTTTAATTACTCGTGACAGGTTATTAAAACAAAAAACAAAACAAAAGTTGTCGCTCTCGAAAAATTTCAAAACTGATTGATAAGTTTGCAGTATGAAAAAAAAAGAACTCTCTCAATGTTATAGAAGGGTAATGTAAAACTTTTAAAGTCGTTAATTAAGACAAAGGACGTTCTTCTCTGGATCATTGATTAAGTAAATGAAATGGTAAAAGTTTATACTTGGTGTTGTTACATAAAATTGGACAAAGTTAACTTTCTGACATCACAGTCGTTGTCTCTAAATCAACTTTGACGTATTTTTGTTAATTCAAACTTCACCGATTCGTAGCGAACTTTTTCTTGCTGTTTTAAGGACAAACAAAATATATGTTCACATTAATTAACTTTTCTGACTTCTAGCATTATTTATTATTCAGCCCGACGTTAATTAATTCTTCGACTTTTATTCTAATCAATTGATCAGTCAAATAAAAATACCGCTCGTTTTAAAAGTTTCATCTGACTGTAGCGTTATCTTTCATTCACAAATTAAATAAAAATATCACGAAATGAAGGAGGTAAAAAATAAAAAAATCAATTGATCAAAATTTCAGGATTTCAGTTAAAAATGTTGGGATCTCGGTCTATCAGCTGTTCTCGCGCTGCCACAATTCGTTGGATCGTAACGAATTCACAGAGTTAATTTCTAATATTGATAGCTCTCGCAGATAAATTAGATTGCATCTATTTTTTTTTCGGTGAACAGTCCGCGTGGTACAGTCAAACTCAAACGAACGGAAACTGTGCATATTTGTCAACTCGTTTAACACTATTTGCGAAATTGCAAGTCAAAGAGTTCGTGCCGAACGCTGATCAAAGTCCAATGTGGAATATATGGGGAAAATTGATTTTTGGCATGATAACGGATTTAACGATAGATGCTCGGCCATCATTTAACGAATGTTCAACCAGTTCATGCCGCGTGGTATTCTGGTTTACTCTTCTAATCATTGCTTCAATGTTTCATGCCACCTCCCGAGCCCCGGTTCGAACTCGTTGCTTTGTCAATAATTAATCACGGATCACTATTTCATTCTCAACTGTCTGGACATATACTTATAAAAGTTTAAATTGTTTGTCCCGTCGCTGTACTTTGAAATTGTTTAAATTAAATTTATACATTTTGCGCTAAGTAAAAAAAAAAAAAGCATCGATTTCTATTGTAGTTTATTTTCGAATCCAAATCGTGTGAGTAGAGAGTTGGACATATGCTATAGGAATTGCAATAGATGTAAAATGATTGATGCGAGTGAAATAGGTGTGTACTGGGAAACAACCTTTGAAATACATGCTTCTCAGTCTTTATCAGTTGCAGCGAATGTTGGGTTCTCGTGCTATCGTTTATACCGGCGCGCAGAACGCGTCCATCGAAAAATACTTTTCTCCAGGAAGAACACCGTCTGAGTTTATTTTATTATATTCCGAGAATCAACTTTTCTTGCATCTTCATGTGTGCATTTTGGGGATGTCAACTGCAGTGGACCCTTTTGCACGAGACGACAAGAGCTATATCAATCTCGCAATTTTGACACCACCTTTTCACCATATTACCGTTTATATTTACGCTTGTCAAGTTCAACAACTGATATTGGATCAAACGTCTCTTTTTTACCTTCAAAATTATCCGCTGGAGTAGAATGGATTCAAATTTGCAAACTCACCTGAAACAGAAAAAGTAATTCGGTTTAATATAAAACATGCCGATGATAATTCGAAAATGTTTGAAAGAAAAGATCATCTCTAATGAAAATTAGGTTGGCATTCATTATACTCGTTAAACTCCCATCTTCGCTGAAAAGAATTGAAATGCAAAAACTTATAATGAGCTCGAGTTATATCACGTTTGTTCTTTTTTTCTTCTTTTTTTTTAGGCAATGATTTCTCCATCGCTGTACGCTGGTGTTTCTAATGTGCTGGCCGGTTTCGTGAAACTCGGTTACATCGAGTCATTTCATCTTTTCTTTCCTCCGGTTTGGGAAATAACAGTTGCCAAAAAGAGGTTGCGCAGAAAAGAGAGGGACAATTTCAGAGTTCGCTAGCTCATTGCCTAAATCTGCGATAACAAAACTCGGTACTGCTGCTATCTCGGAGTGACTTTCTACTTTCCGGTAATAAACCCGGCTAATGCCCGACCGCGCTGAGTCGAGTTGGACGGTCATTTCTTACTTCGTTAATTCTCACCTCGGCACCGCACTGCGCGCGACATATCTCCCGGTATCTTACAGTCGTGCACTTTCTAGTTACTGTGACAATCGAGATTATCTCCCGCGTCTGAGAGTTATTCATCTTTTTGCGACAAAGAGCGATCCGCAAATACGCAATGATAATGTTTCTATTGTTAACTCATTACCAGCATTGTCTCTCGGTTGTAATAAACAGCAGAAACACCAAAAACTAAATTACTATTTCAAACAAATAAAAACAAAATTTGTTTTTTTCGTTAATTAAAAATTTGTTAGGAATGTTATAAAATTCCATACAGACATTTTCTAAAGTTAATGTCTAATTTCAAAATTCTTTTAAAATGATTAAAAATGATGGCAAATTAAGGGTTGTTTTTTTAATTAAATTTCAGTTCCTCAATAGCTAATATTTCCAAATCAATTTTCAAAAGGAACAACTTTTTTGTTTGGCAAACTTAATGAAAGGAAATTCGTGATAGCCATAGAACGACTTTTTTTTGAAAATCACACATCAGTTTATACAATTATACAAGTAGACGCGCGTGTCGCTAAATGCAACTAGTTTCAATACACTGCAAAACGAGAGAGAGAGAGATTTCATCGTGCAAATTTCCGTGAATCGTTTCACTTGAAACGAACAAGCCGACGGTTCGATTTAATTCAATGCCATCGAACTGTCTCGCAATAAGGATGACATTTAAAGTAAAAAAAAAATGAGTTCCAATGATATATAGTTGAAAAACTAAAATTAAAATTTCGCCTCTTTAGGTTACATCTTAAAATGAATATTATCTTGTCAACTTATAAAAAAAAGAACATGATTCAGATTATAGTTTCAATTCAATTTGAATATGTTATGTACATTGTTCGTTAAATTGTTATTTCATAAAAAAAAAGGACTTTCAATTAAATTAACCCAACAATTTCAGCACCAATAACAAAAAGTAATTAAATTTTTCGTGAACTTAATTGAAAAAAAACGAGAATTAATTTCATTTGCTGAGATATGTATTTTTCATCAATTTTCTATTGAAAATAATGCAACAGAATTATTCTTGGTTGCACGAAAAAAAAAAAAAAAACTAAACTAAACTAAACAAAATCTGCCAAGCGAATTATGATTGAAATATGAAAATAAATAGCAGATGAAGTAAAAAAGGAGAAACAAAAATAAAAAATGATGTAAAAATTTGTTTTGTCAAAAATGACCTATGTGGGGCAAAGCCCGAAATGACAGGGTTGTTTATCGCTTTATTCTACGTAATGCAAACTGAGAAGCCCACTGCCATGCTATATTCCTTACCGCACGTTGCAGCAGTAACATCTATGGGCACCGTTGATACCACTGCCACTGTTACCACCAACGGGGGCCAGAAACCGCCAAGAATAATGTACATAGTCGTAACTTATGCTCTCTCAGCCTGCCCCTTTCCTGATCTCATCCACCTGCTTCCCCCGACATATAACATTATATTACAACCGGCTTTGTGAAATAGGACAATGCACTAAATATGCTCCGCCGTCTTTGCTCCGAAATACAAAGTATATACAAACTAGCGGCTTTTACGTGCCCACTCTCTTTTGTGGCTGCGCGACCTTACGCGTTAACTAACTTTCAAAACAATGTTTCAAGTGCAATCTTACTACGCCGCCTAGTTCATTTTCCTTCGTGATGCTTTTTCGTCACATTCCACGCGGATAACGCAAGATTTATTATTATTACACGTCGTAATTTCACTTAATGAGAGATGAATCAGAAACTTTTTATTTTTTTTATATAAAAAATTGCAGATGTAAACAAAAATTCAAAGAATTTTTATTAGATCTGCAGATGAAAAAAAGTGATATGGCTTGGCATCTCACATCTGAAAACGTTTCCTGAAAAAACAAATGCAGAACCAAAGATCAACAGGGAGGAAGATGGAGCCAGTCTCAAGGACTAACCCTGATGTGAGTATGAAAACATGTTTTGCATGAATGTTTGGCCCAACGGAAGGATTTCAATAACCGTTCTATAAATAGCTTGGAGGATTCAGGAAACCAACAGTGCCACATCCCCGGCTCGTGTCAACCTTCTGTTTTGGCATTGCGCCCATGCAAAATGAAAACAAATACTTTCCCCGTGGGCCTGCACGCGCGACTTTATTGCCCCGTTGATGCATGCCTTTATAAAGCGAAACGAATGGTTATTACACAACTAACTAAAGGCGCAAACATCACATCAGCCGTTTGCTCGTAAACCTATTTATTTTTATGACACGGCTATTCACGAAATTAAGTAAACTTTTGCCTTCCCCGTTCTCTTTCTCTCTCTCTCTCTTTCTTCCTTTTCTGATAATTAATAGGTACAAAAATTTTCCTCGCGAGAAAAATTTGCTTTGCAAATTTTATGCAGAGTGATTACTATAATTATTGCAATTCATGTCCATTTTGAAGTAGAGAAAAAAAAGGTTACTCGGGTGAAGTTTCTCTGACGAGTAAAAAAAAAGTGCAAAAATTTGTGCAAAAAAATTGTTGTAATTGGATGGAAACATCATATTTTGTTTGAATTGTCGGAAGAAACATAGTTAACGGAATGAGTAAAATCTCTGAGACGAAAAATTTAAAGACGAGGATTAACACTTGATGCTAAATTCGCGTGCCCAATAGAACCATTTTTCTCGCATTTCATAGTTCCGGAAAACCCGAAAGAAAATGGGCAAAGTTCTCTTGTGAAATTTTTAATAAGAAGCCCAGCTGACTGCACTGTTCTTCCAAGAAGTAAAATAATTAGCGATAAATTTTCGCGAGTTGTCAGACAGAGATATCTCCAGACTTTAGTGCACTTTGAGTGTAATTTATATTCCTTAACGAATAAGAAATAAGGAAGAATAAAACGGACATTCAAATAGATTTATTGTTAATCGAATAAATTAGCAAAGTTTTTAATTAATCTAATTAATTTTATTCAACTCTTACGACTACAAAGTTACATAATCTCTCTATTGTGTGTACAGTTTGAATTCAAATTTTCAGTGAAAAATTGCCGGAGTGAGATTCATTTAAAAAATATCAAACAGTTGCAAAATGCAAAAATTCTAATTAAAAACAAATTTTAAAGAAATAAAAATAATGTTATAATTTTTTGCTTCTCAATTTAATATCATCTTGGCTTATAAACATATGACATCCACTTTAAGTAGGTGTCTAGACGTGGCTTGTTTCATCGTCGCAGCGGTTCTTTTAAATTTTACAAAACATTTGAAAAATTCAGACGACAAATAATAAATAATTAGGCAAAACTTCTCTTTAATTATTTCATCAAAAAAAAAACTCTCTTGCAATAAAATTATATTAAATTGTGAATCAGGAAATATGAATATTCTGAATCCTTTTCCTTCATGCGTCAGCATGTACGTCGGATAAAAATTGCTTTACACGGGGCAGTATCAGAAACAATAGGTTTGATTTGCTATCAGACGTTCAATTTTGTTCATTTTATGTTTGCTCAGATACTCGAGAACGAAATAATTTGCTGTCGTAAAACATTCAACGCGCGCCTCACATTGATCTCAAACTGCGAAGAATGCTTGTACTAACTCGATGCCATTGTGGCGTCAACGAATGAGTACCTGAGATGTGGGGGGTGGGCGACGATCGGACACCCGGCTGAATGTCGGAGGGTTACGTGCCGTCGAGACGAGTTTATATACATCAAAACGTCGGTGACGACGTCGAAGGACGTCTATAGGGAACCGTGCTTCGTCGGCGACGATAATGCTGCAAGGGTTTATGAAAGAATGTGACTAAGGACACACACACACAGAGGAAAGAATGTTGTGCTTAGGGGCGACGATCGAATGAGGATGAAAAGTTCAGCTACGCATACCAAACTTGATGAGAAAAAATTGCGGGGGAAAAAAATGACGCCTACCGCCCCTCGCGCCTCTCGGGTTTTGACTTGCATGTTAATTGAAAAATAGACACCGCGGTGAATTAATTCGGAATCGGGAAAAGCGCACGTATCATTTGAAATAACATCGAATGCGAAGAAATGCCTCTGTTATAACCAAAAAGTTACGTTTCACGTCCAGTTGAATTATTCATCAGACCGAGGAGTATGGATTGTGGTCGAGGAAGAACCGTTAAAACTGAAAATGGTGAATTACCGGATGGAAATTTTTGTTGGAACGGCAGATGCGGACGTTTTTTTTTTATTTTTCTTTTTTTTATTTTTTCGTCATGAACAAATTTTAATGTTGATTTTAAGTTGGAATAGAGATTGAAAAATAGGGTTTTTTTTACACGACCTCGTATATCATTCACTATAGTTGTTTGATGAAAAAAAATTGAGCGAGAAGTTTAAGACTCGTGAAACTCAAACAATTGTCACAATTCATATCGAAGTACAAAGTCATTACGTTCTTATATAAAAGTTTCGAAAGGCCGAACCAATTGTGAACTTTTTGATATTGAATTTAGCACCTTCATAAACAACACTTAACAGTACGTAACGCTCTATTGAAAAAAAGACATTTTTGTTATTATTTATAACTTTTGTTCAAGAAATGGAAAAAAGTTTAATAATCAATTTTTTTTCTTATATAAAAAACGAATAAAATATTCATTATTATACATTTCCATCTTGAATAAATTCTTTAAAATTTTATTTAATGAAAAAAAAAATGATATAAAAATTAAAACAAAAATAAATTACGAACATTGTTCTCATTATATAAAACGGATGAGTTAGATTAGAATTTTTTTCATTTCCACGCGAAATTTATCCCGGCAATCTATATTTAACAATCGCGTGACCGCGAGTCTCAAATGTCCTCACATTTATATCCTTCGCATGACTATTGATTTGTATGTAGACTTGCGAGGGGCTTGATATCGTTGCAAGCGCAAATTGTTCGAACGCGAGGGGGGGAGGGGGGTGGGATAGAGGCAGGGATAAAATCGCGTACAAGGGTGTAAGTAGGAGCGTCGCGCGCGCTTCAGAGTCAAGCTGATTGCTAGGGGAGAAGTCGAACGCTCCGGAAAATGCGATTTTCTTTACTACACTTATAGTGTTAAATATTTGTCTTAAACGCTCGTTTACTGCCAGAAGAAAACATCGTCAAAAACGCATGAAAATGTTCAACTTAACTTAAAAAATAGCACAAAAAGACATCTCTTTCATTTACATAATAATTGCTTAAAATGAATTGTGTAAGTTAAAATTTTCAAGTCTTCAAGATGTAAAGCGAAATGATGTCTTTCATTTTTTTTTCTGTCTCGCTGGATGAGAAAAATTGTCTCTTTTACTTTGCAAATTGAACTTAATTAAAGGGTTGTTCTATTTTGCTGAAGAAATTACAGACAGGAAACGAGTGATTATAAATTCCGCGGCATTGCCAATCACTGCTAAAGTTTCGGTGGCGGGGACCGTGGTCTTGGTCTGGGTCGAAGTAGCACGCCAAAGCAAACAGATCGTCGGGCACAACGAAAAAACGTTTCACCTTATTCACACGCGATGTATGACTACCTCGGCAGCAACGCGCGCTTGTACTTCATACGAGCCGCATTCCGAGAGCCATAACAGGCGAACGCAGAACGAAGATAAACACTGTTTTTTGTTCGCAACCGAAGTATCCCCATTATACATAACACAGAGAGGACCTCCCGAATCGAAAACGGCATTCCTTCTTACCCGGCAGATGCTCTCTATTTGCGTTACAACTTGATGATGAGAATTCCTCGACGTGACATAACGTGACCGAACGTTTTGCAAATTGCGTGGATTAAGAGGGCATGCACTTCCGGTTTTACAAATTTCGATTTTGTTAAATAAAACAATAGAAAAAAAATTTTCAAGATTTGCATATTTTAATTTCTGATCCGTTTTTAAAAAGCCAATCTCAGGGCTATTCATCAATCCGCTTTACCTTACGTGATCTACCTTATATGATATAAAACTCTGTAAAAGTTGTTTTTTATAATTTCACGACAAAGTCGTGGACAAATTGGAAAATTAAATTTTTTTTAAATATCAAGTAATTACTTGTGAGTATAAAAAGATACATGAGATTGATTTTAGGAGTGATAAACAATACGACCCTATGACAGTGTTATTGACATAGGAGTGGTACATTGAACTCAGGGCTATATAATTTTTAATCAAATTTCCGCTTAATAAAAGTGATAATAGCTTTTATGAAATTGATCTTGGCGTAAAACGAGGTATTAAAGTCATAAAAACGCAAAGCGACGCAAACATTTGGCGATTAAAACCGGCGCCATAACAAAATACAATTTTTCGCGTCGATTTTCTCGTCGTAACTTTTTTTTTCGCCCCCATTCCCCTGGCGAAGTTATCCCGCGGAAAATAGAGGAAATGTATTGTATCGCGGGTTTATTTTGCACGAAGATCCGCCGGCGATTGGCGTGGGCATTTTGTATAGTAATGCCTCTCTTACAAATGAGTAATCGCGCGGCGAGTTTATGTCAGCGTGCCGAAAATGATGAGAGAGTGCGTGGAATTAAAATATTATGGTCACAGCGGTTCGGAAACTGGTTTTATACTCAGCTCTGAAAACCGAAGCACGATTGTGCGATTACATTTTCATGCGCTGTGTAAAATTACCGCCGGGAAATAAACAACCGCCATTTGACACGGCCGAGCGGGTCGGCAGCTCGCATTATGGGATGGCAATCACGAAGAGAGAAAGAAAAAAACGCGCACTGCAAAAACAGAAGCTGCAAAACAAATCTCTCGCGGGATGCACCCGACGTGGAGTATTCAAAAAAAAAAATCATACACTACACTATATGCGCGAGCGAATTTGTTCCCGCGGTCCCAGCAATTTCGCATGCGAACTCAATACATGGCGATATGTTATAATCCGATATCTGGTCTGCTCTTTCATTAACAGACACATTCACCATCCCAATGAGATCATGAAATGCTTTCTCGATGCAATAAAACGGGGCAAAATAAAAAAAGAAGATGAATCTTGTATTAATTTTCGACTGACATTGTAAGGACAAATTACACTCGGTAATTTTTCATCCGTCCCGGCTTACAAAAGTAAGCGCTAAACCAGTTTTAAAATAGCTCGTTAATATTTTTTTTCCCAACGTACGGCATCGCACGCCATAAATCGATACTTGGAATTGTAAAGGAAAATGCATGAAAGTTGTTTTTTTTTTCGCTGTTGCGTATAGGAAATTTTGTTTGAACGTCCCACATCAAGATTGCTGAACTGATAACTGATTGGATTCAATTATATTAATACAAACAAATGTTGCTCCCGAACGCTTTGACTCAAAACCGTAATTAAAATTTTTGTCCAGCAATTAATTCACGCTCGCGACTGTAATAGATACAGAGTGGAACAATTTGCCAGCAGACAGATTCAATTTGAATTACGTGATACTCTTTTCTTACGCGTGGGACGATAAATTAACGACGCATGTTTCTTTGTAATTATACTCAAATGTGTTACTGCAATGTGCATTTGACGTAAATAGCTATGCTAATTCCTACCTTCGTCTGAATAATTAGCAAAAATGTTTCAGACAGGGTTGAGACGGATTGTTTTTTTGTTTCAGATTGTTCTGGACAGACAGTAGCATCGCTGGACATTTGCATGATTACACAATACAAGAGAGATTTCATCATTGCTGTTGTATAAATTAATTTATTTACAGATTTCGGGTTTTTAAATTAAAACCCCGATAAGGCCCTAACAAGATAAATCCCGGTATTTTTATTAATTTATATACATTTTGTTAATTATTATTAATTTAATAATTTTAAATAACAGAAAAATCTGAAATTAGTAGGATAAAATATGAACTGAATTATTTTAACGAGTTTAATGGGGCAGCGGTCAGAGGTTTGGACTACTAGTTAGGAGTCACGTATTTGAATCTCGGTGACCATTAGCTTTGACTGCTTTAGCATCATTTTTATTTTTTATAGTCATAAAATTTGAAATGAAAGTTTTTGAAATGGAATTTTTTTTTACAAAAACCTCAAATGTCATGTTTTTCACTAATGTTTTGTAATGACATGGTCTTCGTAAGGAGCGACGATAATTAGCATAAATTCAGTCCCATATTCATATAGAAACTACCAGCTATAGTTCTGAAACTGGTAGTTCATCTTGGCTTCAATTTAAATTCCAAATTCGTTTAACTTTGACATGGTTAGTTTAAAATTCATTAAGCATCATCAAACTTAAATAATCGGTATGATAAGATACACAAAGCCTGCTCGGCTCATGGATGTGTGGAATTGTCCGTTCATACACCTGGTATACAAGCATCCCGAAGGAGACCGTCTTTAGAAACTTCGTCTGCATCATTTGTTATCGAGTGAAACCTTAGGGGCCTGAGTCTCCTCCAAGATATAGCTAATAGGATTTAAACTTTGGAAGTTGCATCAGAAAGTTGTCTTGATCGAAGTACAACTCTTCCATTCCAAGACTAAACAGTGATATACTGTGCATAATTATGCACCCATTTAAATTATGTACAAACCCTGTAAATTATACAGTGGAAAAAGTCTTTTTTACGATAACGCTGTTTCACATACAACATAATCCAATTCGGAAATTTTGTACCAAAGAAAGTTCTCACCCCATCATGTTTATTTGATGAAAATGTGAGCATGACTCAATTTCTAAAGATCAAAGTACTGCGATACTCTTTATTTAAAAAAAAATCAGGATAAAAATCATACATTTATACCATTCTGATTCGTTGAGATAAATTGTATAATTATAAATGCTAATCAGCATTTGCAACATTTTGCATAATTAATACCGCTGGGCCAATTATTTAGATTGTTACTAAATATTGTGCTCACAGTTGGCACTGTTGTTAATTACATAAACTAATTTTTGGGGGTCGCTATGTTTGTTTAATTAGCGCAAACAAACATGGTGCGTCAATTTGCATGGTAAACATTTGAACGTGTTTGGATGACACATTTTTATTTGAAATTGGCACACTTATCGATTGTGTCTAATTTAAACATGAATAATTATCATACAAAATGAATTAAATGTCAAATTAATTGAATCTGATGAATGTTATGCGTCAAAACATAAGACAAATGAATTTTGTCGTGCCATTTAATCATCAGAATGATAACGAAATTTTTTCTGTTTTTACACAGCGACTGATACTCATTGAATTTTTTTTTGTTTATGCGTCTGCCTAAAGTACACACCTAACTACTTTGGGTGTAGGTGACGCACGTGCTTGAGACTATCTCTGACGGCTTCATTAACGCATTGCACGTGAGGTACTACACCAATGGATTCGTCTGGACTGAAATTTCACCCACCTCGCGGGTGCGACAAGTGAATTCAGACGGCAAAATAAATTAACAGTCGAAACTTCCACGAATGGAAGAAATAAAATTTAACAACCAGTACTCTCCATTAGTATACAAAAAATTAGGAGAAAAACACAATCCCATAAACATGAATAGGGAAAGTCATACAGATACATTCGAGTAGCAGGAGACTGATCGTGAACTAGGATATGAGAGAAAAAATCCATTCCGGGAAGGCACTTATTGTGCCTTTATAGGTAGGCATCGTTTTTAGGATTAGAATTATATTTCTATGGCAACATCTGCCGTACTGGATGATACAATATGTACATAACATCTCACGTTATTTTCACTTTGAGCTCGAGTTTGTCGTAAACGACCCGAAGAATATTTCTTTATTAAACACCGGAAAATGTTTTTTTTTTTTTTTTTTGGCTTTAATTGTAAATTTTATTTCATCGAATCATCACCGTAAGATATATTTTTTGAAATTTTCGTTAAAAATTGAATATTCTGAATTTTGCAAAATGAACAAAGTAAGCGTATTTGATTTTGAAATTATAATTTAATCTAAGTTGAAAAAAATGAAAATAAAATATAGCTAGAAATATAAATTATATTAGATATACATGAACCCGAGGGAAAAAAGACTTAGATAGGCGACGTATTTCAGAGGAAAAAAACTACCCCTCGTATAATAATTTCTCGAGCACAAAAGTCATATGTCGTGTATGACAATATAATTGAAGGGAAAGATATCAATTTAGCAGAATGATACATGTATTTAAATAATATGAATCAATATCAAAATAGTATATTATGTATCAAGAGCCGTAAGTAAGTGATTTGAAACGAATGTGAAGCTAGGCGCAAGATGTCATCGGTAGCTGTCAAAGCTGCACGAG
>JAPYZS010000584.1:0-41698 GCA_030522925.1 Trissolcus japonicus | reverse complement strand
ACCCAGAAATGAAAACAGTAAACATAATAATCACGGTTGGTGGGATGACAATAACGAAAATTGGGACCAGTACAATCCTCCTCAGACTCATGAAAATTCTCCGGTACCAAAAAATCAAAACAGTGAACATAATAATCATGGATGGTGGGATGACAATAACGAAAACTGGGGCCAATATGATACTCCACAAGGCCATGAAAATTCTGTGGAACCCAAATATGAAAACAATGTTGATAAAAATCAGAATGATCATCAAGCGAATGGAAATAAATGGAGTGTATTGGAAGAGGATAGCGAATGGAAGCCAATGAATCCTATCAGGTATAGGCAGTAAGATAAAAAAAAAGAACAAAAAAACTTATTTGAACGTGATGAGGTACAATAAAAAATGTCACTTACGTATATTAAAAGCAAAATTCATATCTAAATGTGTTTTTTTTTACATTTACCTAAAGAATTCCTTCCAATTATCTTTTTTTATGTTAGAAAGATTGTATTTAAATTTAATCATTGCTCATTTCTATAATTAGGGTTTTCTTTTACTAGTCATTACACACAAAAAAGTGTAGGAATTTTACCTGTGAGTTGAGCACGTACAATTTCTTGTCATTTTTATTTAAGTGCATCTTAATTTATCCTGAATTTAAGAGAATTATACTTTTAGGGCACGTAAGTGTTTTTTCATTGCATGCAAGTAAAATTTCTGTGCCCCAAGCAAAAAATTCAATCTTAACTACATTTACTATTATTACATTACTTTCTCTGCAAAAACAAATAAGTGCAAATTCACTCGCAATGAGTGAATGTGCACTTTTTGTACATGAAAGATCGTCCACGTTTTCAAAAAAGTGGACGAATTTTCACTTATTGCGAGAGCGTATGCACTTATTTTACGTGCATTTCACTTATTTAGATATAGTAAGTTTATTTATTTTTTAGTATTAATAAATAATTAAATTTAATATAATTTAATTAGTAACGAAAATTAATGAAAATTATATTTCACTTGGTAAGAATAAATAATCATTTAATTTAGTCGAATTAACATTTTCTGATAAATTAAAAAATTAAAAAAAATCATTGATGACTTTGATACTAGTTGTTTTTATCCATGTAATGATATTGGCCATTTGATATACTGATAAAACGAAATCAGTCATCTTTAACGACGGTCAATCATTTTTGATGATCACTGCTTTTAATATTCATAACAAAAATATCAAATATCACATCTGAAAAATATTTCAGATGAATCTAATATAAAAATACAACTTTGTTTTAAATTAAATAATTTTTGCTACAACATTTTTTCTATTAAATTTGAATAATGGACAAGACAATGGAATACAGTGAAACATTTGTACATCTTAATTTATGATTTGCCACTAAATTGAAATTCAAGCGACTATAATAATAAAATTAACATTTCAAATGTTTTTTGTATAAATTTTTTTATTTTAATTGAAGTTTTTAGATTTATTTAAAAAATTTTCTATAAATAGGAAAATATGAAAAAAAGACATAATATATATAATAATTTCCAGATTCAGATTTCAGCTTGTAATAAAAGTAAATAATAGAATAATTAATAAGACAATTCATATCTAATAGAATTTTTTTAACACTCACTTAAAAAATCGTATTAATTATACTTTGTGTTGAGGAGATCACTTTTTAGTTTAATTATTTTCCATTCGGATAATGGATTTTCTTAATCTTGTAATTATTCAATTGAAGAAATGATTTTTATTTTCGTGTCATAATGCCGTTGATCTAATAGTGAAGTTACCTAAAAATAATGTTGACCATAATTAAAAAGAAATTTATACTTGATTTTTGAGTATATATGACGATTGCGTTTGATAGTTTATTCAGAAACGAAAGTTCCAATCCAAAAGCAACATCTCCGAAAAATCGAATCGAAAAACTTTCAAAATGGTTCTAAAAATTACAATTTTGTTCTTCAGCTTTTTCTTCTTCTTTGGTGAGCGCTTTTTTAAATTGTATTCTTCTTTCAAGACCTATTATTTTTTCGAACAATCAATCAATTTTCCATACAATTTATTTTCCAGATTCTGGTTTAAGTTACGTTATGATAAATAGAACAGTAGATGCAAAAGAACATGTAATCGGAGGAACTAAGTGGCCCATTAAATACGCACCCCATCACGTTCAGCTTATAACATTTGAACGAGATTATTTTGGTCGAACTCAGCCGCAATACTCCTGTGGCGGTTCCTTAATTACATATGACATTGTGTTGACCGCAGCTCATTGTATCGACACCGTTTTAAAACGTGGAAATGTGGATATTTATGCCGGTTCTGCAAATTTGTATGGTTATGTTGAAAAAAGATCTGGGGTCTCCGTATTATCTCATCCTCGTTTTTCCATGAACCGATTGTACGCCACAGACATTGCTATGATCAAGGTATACAATCTCAGAATCTAAATCTCAAAAACCTAAAACAAAAGCAAACAGTTTTCCTTTATAAATGAAAAACTAATACTTGTTTCATTTTGTTTTAATTTAATTTTATATGCATTTATTTTCGTTTTTATTTTTAGGTGAATAAACCATTCACTGATCCCTCGATCGTACCGATCCGAATTACGTTGGTCCCAACTAAGGTTTTTGAATGGGTCCGCGTTCACGGATTCGGCATTTATAGCAAAAACCAACAACAAAGCCCAATTTTGAGAGAGCTCACAAGTCAAGTATCCCCCTGCAATAAACAACCAGACATCTGTATCAGAAACCCTCCGGGACGAGGAGCGTGTTTTGTAAGTAAACCAAAAATTATTTTTTAAATATTTATCAATGATTTTTTTGATGATTTTAATTCTTATTTAGTTTGGCAAAAATCATTAACAATTATGTGATTTTTTAGGGGGACAGTGGAAGCGGTTTGGTCAACTCAAGACATGAGATTGTCGGCGTAGTTTCAAGAGGTTCACGACCATATCACTGCGCTACAGGCGACTTGGATTTGTACTCATCTGTCTATGCCCATTTAAATTTTATTTACGCTGGACTACAGCGTTTATCACCTGATGATAAATTAGCTAGGAATATTCTTAAAGCAATTAGCAATGTCTTTTGAAAGCAAACTAATTACTCATCTTAAATAATAGACTGTTAATAAGTTGTTTATAGTATATTAAATTCTGTATAGTATGTATGCAAATATTCTGTATAATAATAAGTTAAATAAGTTAAAAAAAACTTCTATTAAAATGCTTCTATTCTAAGTGAATTTGACAAATACTGCCTGTAACTAACCGACTACCTGTCAGGTAGCCGGTTCGCTCGATCTATTTTTGAGTTGAATGTTAATAGGACTTAAAAATATTCATTTAAATACCGGTATAGTAGAACGTATATGAAGTTGCAATTCAAGTTTTGTCAAAAAAAAAGAAACATTTCTCAGTGTATAATTAGGCTTTTGCATAATTCAAAATTAGTAATTGTCGAAAAATTTAGTGTTATTGATGAAAGGTCAGTTCACCTAGAGATTAATTTCATCTCAATTAAAACGTAATTTACGGTTGATCATTTGAGGGTATATATATGTAAGCTAGTTTATCAACAATCTCAAGAGTAACATCTTCCAAACGACCGAATGATATTCAAGATGGTTTTAAAAAGCATAATTTTAATTTTTGGATTTTTCTTTTTCTTTGGTAAGTTCTTTCTCTATTCTTCATTCTAATTGTCTTTATTTCAAACAATCAATCTATGTCTGATTGAAAAAAAATTGCAGATTAAAAGTAGGTTGGATATAATTATTCATACTTCTTTAGCCTAAAACCATGATTATTTCTATGAAGATACTTGCGTTTTTAATGTGTAAAACTGTGTTGTTTTTATGAGTAAAACCTCTTTAGGTTAGACCCTATAAAATTTAACTAAATTCATGTTTTTATCATTTTGTATTACATTATATAGTTTTCTATGATTCAATAAAGTAAAATAAACATACATGTATATCTAATTGATTTTCTTTGTACGAAATAGAAGATGTTTAAATATGTTTGCAAAATTAAATATAATTTGACACTTTCGGTATGCAATATTAAAATTGTAATGGTAAAATTGTAAATCTACATTATTATATGCAATATTATAAATTTGTGTTGAATGCGATTAAAAAATATTATTATTATTAAACAAAATTTTTTTAATTCAGTCATCAAATTTCAACTGAAATATGGGTACGATTTAATTGTTCAGAATTCGACTGTTATAAAGTCTCACTAAAATTTCATACATGATTTAGAACAACCACGTATTCTGTTTTTTAAATTTTTATGTATAAACAATATTTGGTACATGGTACAATATTTGGTATAAACAAGATGTGGACAATTATATACAAAGTAATCGAAATAATAAATTAAAATAATTTAATTACAATTAGTCATGCTAAATTTTTAGTTGATATCAGTTCTGAGAAAATTTTTGCTCTGAGAAAATAGTATATTACTTGATTAGTGATATATATTGAACTGATTTTCTCATTTATAATATTTATTGGTTTAGGTTCCAGTTCAAGTTACGTTATAAAAAACGGCACAGTATATCCAAAAGAATATATATTTGGTGGGACCGCTTGGCCTATTGAATATGCAGCCCATCACGTTCAGCTCATAACAATCTCTCAAGATATTTTTGGTCGTACTGATCAGCAATTCATTTGTGGCGGTTCTTTGATTACATATGAAATTGTGTTGACCGCTGCTCATTGTGCCAAAACCGTTGAACTAGCGGGAAATGTGGAAGTTTATGCCGGATCTGCATCATTGTATGGATATGAAGAAAAAAGATCTGGGGTCGATATATACTTCCATCCTGGTTTTGTTACAGAGTATCTGTACCACAATGACATTGCCATGATTAAGGTGTGCAATCTAAAAATCTGAATCTGAAAAATCTAAAAAATAGTAAATCAATTTGATGAACCAATACTTATTTCATTTTATTTTAATTTAATTTTACGTCCAATTATTTTCGCTTAATTTTTAGGTGAATAAACCATTTTCCAATCCCAAGATCATACCGATTCGGATTACATTGGTCCCAACTCAGGCTTCTGAATGGGTTCGCCTTCACGGATTCGGTATTTATGATGAAAATCAACAAACCAGCCCATTTTTGAGACAGCTCACAAGTCAAACGGTCTACTGTCCCATGCAGCCAGACATCTGTATCAAAAACTCCGTAGGTCATGGAGCCTGTTATGTAAGCGAACAACAAATTTTTGTAGAACAATATTTTTTTGAAAATTTTATCTTTGCACGTACACTTTTTTATTTTTGTATACATACTAATTTCAGTATGATATTAAGAATTTATGAGTTAATGAAATAGTTAATACATTTAATACTCAGTATTTTTTAGATTGGATCACTAGATAACGGTCTAAATTAATCATCGAACACGATTTTATGATACAAATTTAATTACGAATTATCGAAATTTATTTACAAAAAAAACTCACTGGCATAATTAATTTGTACTTCATTGTGTATGTATGGGTTTAATTACTATTCGATTTGGTAACAATTATTGAAAATTTTTGTGACTTTTTAGGGTGACAGTGGAAGTGGTTTAGTCAACACAAAACTTGAGATTATCGGCGTAGTTTCGAGAGGTTCACGTCCAAATGAATGTGCTACAGGCGCGTTAGATTTGTATACATCTGTCTATGCCCACCTAAAGTTTATCTACACTGGACTACAGCGTTTATCACCTGATGATAAATTAGCTAGGAAAATTCTTAAAGCAATTAGCAACGTCTTTAGGAAGCAAATCAATTACTTATTTTAAATAATAGACTGTTAATAAGTTGTATATAGCCGTTTTCATCAAATGCGCCAAAATAGTTATATCAAAATTATAATCATATGCGTCAATAATATGTATCAAATATATAAATTCCTTAATGAACTTGCCGAAATAATTTACAATGCCTTTGAGAAACCTTTGGCTAATGTTGGAAGTCATTAGCAAATAATATGTTGTGTTAAATCAGCGTTTTTTAGCTTTTCAGTTTAATTTTTTAACCAAATGTCTTTGAACAAATTTAATTATAAATGTATTTTATTTTAATAAAAAATAATGAGTTTCAAATTCAATGTTATCGAATGTTAGCTGTTGTAGACAATGTTAGGAAATTTTAAATAATTCAAAGAATATATCTTGATTGATTGTATAAGTCAGTTTTCTTAACCCGTACGAATAGGGATCAATTAAAATTTTTTTTCGTATGATTCGTTTATTGATAAGTAAAATTACATACATCCACAAACAATGATTTTCTAATTATAGAAAAAACGTCACGAATGAACGCCAAAGTAAAATTGCTTACACTCGATACGACATAATTTTTGTTTGCGCACAAGTTTGTCGAATCGTTATACAATATATAATATATTATAATCACAAAATGCTAATCCATCATAGTAAGAAAAAATTTTCTAAACAACACAATGAATCAATAAAATAAATAATCCTACGATCATTTGTAAATCGTCAATTAACAATAATACAAGATATTAAGCGTCAGTTCAGATCAAACAAAATAGCACATCCATGAATTCCCAAATGTTTGTAAATCACATGGAACAGAATTGCACAAAAAGACAAATCCCGCGCAGAGATCGCAGACTTCGCGAGAATTTATGAAACACCGTTAACGACAATTTTCAAAAATTCTACGTCGCGTTCGAACAAAACGATAATCACAACCAATCGCAAAATCTCTAAGACGTCTCCCAAACTCAATGAAAAATTTTTATAATATTGTTCGAGTTTCTTCACATAATCTCAATTTTGAGTATACTTTAAGTACATAAGTATTATAGCTTTCGAGTTGAAAGAAAAAGAGGACATTTTCTTTTTTTTTTTGTCGTCATTAACATTTCATTTGTCATTTGCTCCTAAATTCATGATATACGTTGCTCATTGCGAAGGTTCAAGGATCGATGACTTGCTTTGCGTATAAAGCGATTATACATCACTGCGAGAAAACAATGCGCCCGAACTTGTCAACTTTACTGATCTCGTCAAATTGAGACACACTCGCGGAAAGTTACACAGTATCCGTGACACAAAAGTACATCTTGGTGGAGAAAGGCGTAACTGCGTCTCATTTTTTTCGAATATTTTCATTTTTTTTCTTCATTCTTTGCTTTTTACTTGAATATGATCTGTACAAAGGTCAAATATGATGGACGAAGAGTGGATTTACACTACGTACAAGCAACAAGTGACAGCACAACTTACATAATTTGTTAATAACTGTGTAATCGAAAGATCTTGATTGAGAATGATTTATGTAACATTGAAGAAACTGCAAAAATAAAGCCCACGACTGTCATTGTCGTTTTACTCCATCTTACACATTCCTATAGGACGTATAATTCATATCCCTGCGCTCGTATCTCCAGCAAAACCACGATCATTTCATCATTAAATTAGGTAGATTACTTTATTTTTGCTCAACGCACTATACTTATTACCTTTTTACAAAAATTAATCCTTAATTTTATGGCCGCCCGACGGTGACTCACAACGCAAAAGTTGAAAACGTTATTTCACATCGTCCAATTTCGCGTTAGTCATCTCGCTATCGACCGAATCGTATAAAATCATAAATTGAGTCAAACAAATGTGTGAGTCAACATCGGAGCTTCACACGCGACATGTCAGTATTATAATTTAATCGCTATGCGCTAGGTACATAATACATAATCCACTTGACGAGCGTTTGTATGTATATACCAATAATGCAATGTCTTCAAGTATCATCTTTTGGTTTTGCGGCTGTCGCGGCGATCCGAAGATGCGTATCAGTTTCCCTATCTGGTGCGTAACTTAAATTTCGTTACTCCTGATGAGACGTCAGGACTAAAGGACCATCTAAATCACGTCCAATCAAACTGATATGTCGGATGCGATCGTCTGCACGCGTTAGAAGAAGTTGAACGGATTGTTGCTGCGCTTTGCTTTCAAATCACTTTACGGACGTTACCGTGTTTTATTTTGTTTAATAACTATAAAATATCTAATTTCGTATAAAAAGCTCGCTTCACGCCTTCGGTGCGTCGCGAAAAGCCCTGCGTGATTTAGTTGTCTCACCACATATTCGTATATGCCATACTGGACTCGCCGCTTGTATACAATTATTTATTGTTGATGGATTGATGCTATTTTGTTTATCTCATCATCATAATACATTCACGTGATAATTACTATCGTTCTTAATATATCTAAAATATTTTCAACATTTAGCGATGTGTGTTACCTGTGAATGTGTGTTCCGTGTGTACGAGAGTGTACGAGCATCGTGTCGTCGTATGTATCATAGCTAGCTAACGCTTTTACCAGAATCGCGCCTCCTCCCATGACTAAAAAAACAAAATTGTATCACAAAAAAGGAAGTCAACGTCAATTCGAACACAAATCAACGAAACGAAAATCAAATATGACCGAAGCACAATGAGACCGACCGAAGTGCAACCGCAGGGGCAATTTCGACACGAAATGCGTTTACCGTATGTTTTAAAATAATTTACAAATTATTTACAGTTTGTACTTAAAATAAAGCGAAAGATCCACCCGAATGCACGAAACACAAGCCGCTGATCGATTCTAGTCAAAGTGTTTGTTTTCTCAGCCCTATCATCTGATCATATACAAATATATATAAGCATTAAACGTGTAATATATTCATTATCGTCTTCATCATACGATATATCATCGTCATCATATATATATGTATATATATATTCATATAAATTCATATTTATACATACGTACTTCACGACGTGCATATAAATATAATTCATAGTATCCTAAGATAGTTATTGTATGAATGATCTCGAAATAACCAAGTATTTGCTATAAAACAAACATCAGCCTGTCGTCTTTCTTTATACGCCTCTTATCATCTTAAAATCCCTTATTGTTGATTCTTTTTTTTTCTTAATTTTTTCCATCAAATTTAGTTTATTGTTCGAAGCCCGCAGATATTCTTTACACTGCATTCATAAAAATGTCCACCCTCAGGATAACTGTTCCTCTTATTCGAATATCAAGACATGACTTTTCCGCTTCGAAATCGGGACGAATGGTTTTGATCAAGTCGGTTTGATCATATACTTCATACTTTTCGTCGGGAAAGTCGAACGAGATCTTCGAACATTTTCCGCGCAAACTTGGCCAATATCTGCGGAACTTAGCTGCTCGAAAAATTGGAATGCCAATTTTGCCACTTAATATTACGTTACTAGTATTAATTACCATGGCGGAAAAAATCATTCATCGACGATGCATAATTGTTTCGGTCACCGTATTATTTGAGTGTTATTAGTGTTATTAAATAACTTGCTTCCTCTCGCTTAATGGACTTTTTGGAATAAAGGTCAAAAACACTGAGTGTTGCTTTTATGCATGACTTCCATCGCTGCTTGCTTCTTCGTGGTCAGGAAACGAAAATTAAGTACATTAACGGACGTTGTATTCTGAAATTTGGATGTCGCAATACTTGCTGATGAAAAAATACATTACCAGGGTCGATCACGCAATCCAAAAGGTCAGCAAGATTTTTCTTCTTTCTCTCTCTCTCTTTCTTTCTTTCTTTTTAACAGTCTTTGCATCCTTAGTTGTCGTAGAATTTTTTTAAAGATAATTTTTTTTGTAAATGATATTGCACCTACACTTTGTATGGCACAATTTGACTTTGTGCAATGCCGAGAATCCCAAATTATTCTGATCCATAATTTTTGATTTGATTCATATACTGCATCAAACGGTACTTATTTTGGAATTTTTTTCAGATCAGAATATATATAATTCGAATGGTTTGTGAGAATGATTATAGTGTATGCGTAGTTGCCTAACATCCAAAAACGCATAGAAATTATCTTTTTTTTAAAATAGCACTTTTAAACGGAACGTTGGTAATTGAAGACAAGCATAAATGCTCAAAATATTGCTTCGGTGAAAATTGGGGCCTTATTCCTTGACCTCGAAGTATTTATATGTAGGATTCTCATAACCGTTGATCTGCATGTTCGCAACGTGTCGCTCCTCTGGCGTTGCGGCTTGATCAACCTCGATGAATCCCTGAAACAAATGTATCAATAAAATTGAGTTTGCATGAAAAATAGAAATCAATTCTTGATTGAAATAAAATTTAAAAGCAAATTGAGAAAATGATAATTGCCAATTTGAATTATTCCAACAAGGCATGAAAACTGATTTCACTTGAGGAACATTATTTTCCAATTAATAGCAATATCGAAAATCAAATCCCACATTTTGTGACACAATTCGACTGCGAACCGCCTGTAGACGGATTTAAAGATTACCATTGCTTGTTTCGAAGTTTTCTAAGAGGATTTTAAGGAATTGTAATCATGCGATTAAGTTAATGCCTTCACAGATAATTATATTTGCATATCCGAATTAATTATGCTACTGAAGGCTTCTCGTTCACGTTTTATTTTTCATTTCAACTTTTTTCTTTGCCAGATTGTAAATCAAGATATTTTAAACGCAACAAAATCTACATGCAACTCTTACACCATTGGTTTAACAAAAATGTAGCATTTTACAGGAACATGAGAAAATTAACTTGCAGAAAACCCCGGATCAGTGAAACGTTTGAAATGTGAGATTGCGATTAGAAAGAGTAATTACACCTTCATGTGGTGATGAAGCATGTACCTGACTATGAGGACTTCTAGCACTGCGCCTCTTGAAAACCGCAACGCCGACTACCGTGGCTGCTATCAAAGCGATCCCAGCGAAGGCGAGAGTAAAGTAAACCGATCTGTTTTCCCTGTGATATACTTCACGTCTCACGGAGTAACCCTAAAAAATGTTCACAAATCAAACACTCGAATCGTAGAAAGTATAATCAATACCCATGCGTACCATTCTCATCAATAACTGTAATGATTTTGCAACTATATTGATAATAAATCTCAATTATATTAAGTCTAAATAAGCATGAAATTGAATAGAAACAATTTTCGATCAATCATAACGTAACATCAATATTGTTAACTATATATTTAGTTACTAAATCGTTTTCATTTTGATGGCAAAAAATTTGATTAATTGAAAATCAATTTAAAAGATCCTGATAAATTAGTTAGTTTTTGTCTGTGGTAATTAAAGAGGTATTGATTATATTATTTATATTTGCTGTTCCTAATTGCGTAATACTGATTAATTCATATCAAATGTGATAAGACTTACAGGTTCCGAGTGAGACATGTCATGGCTCATTCTGTGTGCCGCCTGAACAAGACCCTCGTTGTGCATCGCAGCAACGCCTGATGACTGTTGTTGTTCCTGTGGTTGTGGAGTGTCCTTCTTCTCCACGGTGGGCTCTTCATCTTCATGTTGTTCCTGTTCCGTTCGGAGTTCACCACGTTCTGCTTTGCGCTGTTCTTTGCGTTCACGTTCAAGCTGCTTCTGATGTTCTTTTTCTTGAAAAGAAAAACGAAAATCCAAAATTCATGTAATACAGTTTGAACTACGTACAGTTAAATGGCTTTGATAAACAATTGGTCTCGTCGTGGAGGTCTCATAAAACTTCCATGAGAAATTCTGCAATCCTCTTAGGTCATTTAAGTAAGTGAATTTGATCATAAAATTTACGACGAAATAAGTGATAAATCTTTGATTCGAATTGCGAAAGTCTCGCTGCAGATTGTAAAACTAATAATACTATTTCAATTGTGTTTTGTCATTTTGATAAGTCATAGTAACGTTCAAGAGTAAAAGAAAAGTATAAAGTGAAAACAAAAAGTTTCACTATTAATTTAATTCAAATACGGTCAAAGCAAAGTTACAATCAGCTTTTGTGTCCGCGTCTATTGAGAAACCCTTAGTTTCCGACTTCTTTCATTTTACTTCTATACAATCTCGAGTCGAACAGTTTTCTTCTTTATTTTTAATTCATTAACATTGATTACACCGAAAATGGAGTAAAAATTGAAACTAACCAGAGTCGAGATTACCTTGCTGTTTAGTGGCCACATCAGCCTGGTATTTGTCAAGGATGGCTGCCTCAGCCTCTCGGGTCATTGCCAGATTCAAACCGGGTGTTTCGTCCTTGCTTCTGAGGGCCAGGACGTAGTCGTTCATCAAACGTCCTATCTTGTCGCTCAGCTCCGGGTACCTGTCGTTCCCGACAAACCTTTTATTTTTTTTTCATTTATGTCTATCGTCCTTCTACCAACAATTTCACCCAGTTAAACCAAAATGAAACTTTTTGACGACGGAGAAAATTTTTCATTCAACATTTGAACGTCCAAAGGAAAATGTGTCAGACATGTGATTCAGCACTCGTTCGAAAATTAGAACTAGAGTGATACTTATTTCCAATTTCTCACAAAAAGCATGTTCATTTTGTGTAAAACTGGGCTCGAACGAGCGTTCTCTATTACCGTTTTAGCATTAAAAGACTCTGATTGGTAATCCTGTCGATTTCTGCCAAATGTTCCAGAGTATTCGGCTTTTCACGCTGTGCCTCCTCCAAACTGCTGTCCAACAAATGTTTGTAATGCGCGATCGTGTGATGTCTGTCCTTGTGCAGTGCCCTCAGAAGTTTTTGCAAACATTTTTGGATTCGGTGCATCTGCAAAAAGAAAAAAGAAGATAAAATAAGAGCAGTGATTTTTCATCCCTTTTTTCACTTTTTTAATGAGAGTTTTTAATTATAAAAATGTTTTTGTTTGTTCCGGTAAATCGTAATGATTAAACTTACGTTTGGTGGAGTTTCATTTAACGCCGCTGTGTAACAAGACATCGCTTCCTCGTTTCTCTGTTTCACGGCTTCCTGCAACCATTTAATTTCTATTAATTATACGTTTAACTACGCAATGAATTAACTCAGCTAGCTTGTTGCTAAAATATAAAGTTGAACAAGATTAAAAAAAAAACTATTTTTGATTCAAGAATAGTCTCCTGGTAGCACAGGTTTCTGTAAACAATTTTACACAAAGTTTGCATAAATCTAACTTCACATTGTCCTGCATGATTTACATAAATAGTTTACTGTTCACAAAGTTTTTACTATGTTAATAAACTATTTAAAAAACGATTTTTGGTTTTCCAAAACTTAGAAAAAATTTTAACATGTCGAGCATTTACGCAAATAATTTAGGACAATGCGGCGTTAGATTTGCGTAAAATTTGTGTATAGCATTTATGCAAAGTTTGCACAAAATTTACGTAAAGCTGGCTACTGGGGTCATTTTAATTACATAAATATAGTGCAAAGATTGGTAGGGGAGACCACCTAACAGTTTAACAGGCCCTATAGTTTAGCAGTGGTGATTTCTCAAATACTAGAGTATGAAAAAATCTGAAAAAATTCGAGGAATCATACTTCATGAAAAAAACGTGCTTTTTTCAAGAGAAAAGTAAAGTATTCGAGAAAAAGTTGATTGGAGTTTCGTAAATTTATAAAGCGATAATTAATTCGCTTTTTTTATAGAATAAAGCTAATTCATTGACAATTAAAACTTTGTTTTTGTTGTTTAAATAGCTCACTCAATTTATTTACAAAAAAAAAAAAAAAAGATTGGAAAAGTGCAATTGGCCGACAATTTAACAGACTATTTTTTGTGTTATTATTATATATTGAATTTTTAGGTTTTTATTATTTATGTTATGAAAAGATCGAGAAATTGTATAATAAAATGGTACGCAATATTGATTTTACGTGATAAAAAGGTTGAATAATTGTATGCAAACATTAATATTAATAATAAAACAAATACTGTGATTAAAAGTTAATAAGTTGCAAAATTGTTGTTTTGTTTCATGTTTGTGCTTGTTTCACGATCTCAAGATGTTACACAATAAATTATCATGCGTTGTAATTTTTTTTCAACTTTAATTTCAGTGATTTCCCCCGTATTGAATTGTCACTTTAAACAATGGCATGTGATTTCTTGAAATTTGATTTGTTTTTTATAGCTTTCCAACCCTCTGAAAAAAGTTCATAAACTGTTGGGTGGTCTCCCCTATTTTTTGGTAAATTTTGAAGATTAAAGTTTAATTAATTTTGAAATAAATTTCGAATAACATAGTTTGGGAGGTTTGTCGATTGATCACCTGGACGCGTTGTTGGTGCATTGCGCTCAATTGATGTTTCTCAGCGGCACCGCTGGCTTCAAGAGCGGCGACCATTTCCTGAAACTTTTCGGTCATCCAGTGTTTGAAAGCATCGGCTGCTATTGGGTCTCGCGCTCTGATATCCTGATAACGCTGTTCCAGATCACTCCAATCCTTCATAACCTAATAACAAATCACGATGAAATAGTTTCCATTCGATTCTCGCGTCTCGCCTGAACTTCAGTCATTTAATTCTGACTTCAACTCTCAGCAAACTCAATTCCGCACTATCATTCTGAAGCTTAAAATCAAAAGTTTACCGTTCAAATTCGACCCGGATAACATGAAAAATATTTTATCGTTTGATTAAAGAATCTTACTTATATTCTCAAACTACAGAATTGGTCCCTCTTACTATACCTATATATTACGTTGACCTTTTTCTGTACTTTTTATTTTCACTCCGTTCATGGGGCTTTTATTTTCTCATATTATATTGAAGTGAAGAAAAATAGTCATTGTATTAAGATCGATAGAATTACCTTCGTAACTTTTTCCCTGTGTTCCTCTTCAAGCCTCATCTGAGCTTGCTTGTAACTTTGGTGCTCCGACTTAGGGTCGAAGTGAGTTAAGTAAGGGTCTGGCGTGCCTTGCACTTGTGAAGACTGCTGTGTGCTGGTACTTGTCGGAAGCGGCATGGCCGTAGCATCCTGTTTCGACCTCTCGGATGTTGAAAATGGCGTGCTCGGTTTGCTAAAACAGATCAAGTTATCAGTCAACGACCTAATAGTTTGCTGTGAAAAATAATTCGTTATTGCGAAAAAACATTCGTTTACCGTCACTCAAAATGGCTTTTTTAATCAAATTGTTAGAATTTGTCAGTTTAAAAAAGTAAATATGTTATTCAACCAGTAGAAAAAAATTGATAAACAAGAATCCAAACGATGGGGTTCAATTTGAAAATATTTCACATTACTATTCTCCTCGGATTGGCCCCAAATAAATGTGAGTTTTCGAAACAAAAATGAAAATAATGAAAATATATTGGGCTGCTACGAATTTTTTACTCGCCAATCAATAATTCAACTTCAATTAGAAGCGATAAGTTACGGAATTTTCAGATAGTATGTGATTGTCAAACAATTTTTTCATGAATCGATTATTTTTTCTTCGAAAAAAAAAAAAAATCTATATGCCCTGTGGAATGGAGTGAAATAATAGAGAAACTGAAAAAAATAATCTAATTCCATGGGAACTTGATTACAAAATATATACTGACAACGAGATATTGATTTTGATATTCAACATTTCATGAATTACATTGAAAATCAATCTCGTATAAACAGGATTTAATAAATGAGCATAGTTTACTGGATAATAGATTAAATTTCGTTATACGAAAAATATATGAAACCATCGGGAGTCTTATTTTAAGCGAGACTCCATTTTCCATTAACAAAACCTGCTAGCATACATCATATGTTTGCTACACAGGTTCGGTTATAACAAAGGATCATTCGCGCATTGTAATTGTGTTTTAATGTTATCAAGATTGTAATTATGGTTCCGGGTTGTATCGATGTTAACGCAACACGTACCGACACTATTTTCAGACGAATAATTAATGTCAACGTATAATTTGAATAATTACTTTCCCGACCGGTGATGCAAGTCGAAAATTATTTTTTTAATCAAAAAATAATATCAGTAAATGAAAGAGCATTTTGATAAGCATTTATCATGTTTCAGTTGAATTTAAAACCACAAACATTTATACATCATAACTCATTTCATTATGTAATTTCACCTAGTAGTGGTGTCATAATCGTAAAGATATTCCTCGTCACTGTCGTCGTCATCTGGCTGGTCACTTAAAACATCCTCCATGTCGCCGTCGGTATCGGAATCGCCGTCACCGTCTGCATCCAAATCATCTTCCTCGTCCAGCTCATCGTCATCGACATCTTCATCGATTCCCTTCGGCAGTGGCATCTCCAGATGTTTCTTTGGCTTTATGCTCTCTGTAATGGAAATGCAATTGTCACTGAACGAAAATTCAATCGATAAAAGCGCCATGATTTGTACGTCAAAGCTGTACGAGATCCAGTACAATTCATGGACTTCGTGTCAATATCCAAAATCTTGTATGACAAAAAACTATTCCGTCATTATTCACAATAAAGTGCGCACTCTCAGGACACTTGATCAAAGAAGAGTGTTTCTTTATAAATAATGGCGGAAGGAAAAGAAGAAAAACAACGCTTCCGAACGTCCCGCGGTGGCTAGTGTATAACCGTTTTCATTGATTTTACTTTTTCTTCAACAACTTGACGAATAACTTGAGAAAAGTTAGAGAGCCGTGAACTTCTTTGAACTTATTGGTACCCGGTATAACAATCCTGCATTAAATTTCGCAGTGAACAATTTGGATTCAGAATAATTGTTATAGGTAACAGGATATAATTAAAAATTTTATTTTGACTCAAAAGAAATTGCAAAAACAAGATTTAGTAGAGAGAACATTATTAAAACAATATTCAATTATCAACAGAATTCAAAGATCAACTGAAATTGAATCGACAAGTTTGTTGTGAACGAATAAACGTTTCGTGAGCCGTTTGGATAGAAGTAATTTACTTATGAAGAGCTTTTCGAGTTTTTATTCAAACTCGCAAGGATATACGGCTCAATATGTTTTCTTACACGAAGAGATGCCAGGCGTATTTCAATCCCTATTGTGCCTGGTTGTGCTTCCGTTCTATCGACTGGCCTTTTAATATATAGACAATTGCTTCGAGTTTATTTCTGCGCTAAAGAGAGCGACGCTAAATGGACTTGCGCGTTTTCTCAGCACGTGAATTCCAATCGCCTCGTTTTGTACGTTTAACACGTCTGCCACTCAAGATGCGACCGGGCTATTTCAAATCGAATGTCACTCACCGTGAATGATGATCGAACTCGGTTACTCTTCTCTCTATTTACCGTAAGTTTGATTATCGAACTTCATTGTTTTTTGTCCCTTCGTTTACACCTTTTTTTGCCACTGTTTCTACCTTCGTGTAATTTTATTTTGAGTATCCACACGGCCGAGAAGTGGAAAACACTTTCTGTTGGCTTGAAATTAAATTGCGCCTAAAATATCTAGCGAAAAAAATGAAAGGAATGGACGCCAGGTCAAAAATAGCATCCGGATCGAACAAAAGAAATATGAAGCTGCTGAATTATAACGACTCACCGGTATTAGGAGCCGAATTTTAAAATTATATGTAGTATAACAAAGCGACGTTTCCCTGCTCAACGAAATTTAATAAAAATCCAACGAACATGTTTTATTTTTCCTTACAATCAATTTTTTGACGTGGAAAATTAAATTGGTTTGACGGAGAAATTAAGTTTTCTTCGGAAACAGTCAATATTGGATAGCAAAAAAAGAAATTGTGCAGGGGCGTTTTCTATACGTCAGTCTGGATGGCAGAGGTTGACTTTGAGACGTGTGGATCTCGCTCGCGCCGGAACGCGATTAATAATTACTGCCTGACCGAGCTTGTATAACGATTCGCACGTCGACAGAGGGCCGATGTTACAAATTAAAATATACAGCTGGGCATGCGGCAAATCGACTCGTGGGATGAATATTTTTAAACAATGAAATTCATCGCATCAATATACTCCCACCAGACGAAAAGGACAATGCAACTCATGAATTTTGCAGTGGCCATAAAATATCTATAAACTGAAGATCTTTTTTATTCAACATAATTTTTCTATCTCAATTTTTTGTATCTATCTTCATCTTCTTGAATGTTTATATCTTATGTTTTAGGCCAAAAATGAATAGGAAACATGAGATATATTCGAACCTGGAGTTTTTCGTCTATCACTTGATTTTACGAAAAATTTACTTGGATTGTTGTTCGGAGTATGTTGAACAAGTGTTGAAGTGAAAATGAGCGAAATCTGTATCAAGTGGCTGTGCTTGAAATTTGAACATCGGCTAAATGTGTCCCCGTTTCTTGATGCTTCCTTTACGAAATCGGTGCAGATAAAATGGTCGCGAGAAGTGCGATGCATCCGGCAATGATAAGAAAAGACGCGATCACCAAAGTCATCATGTGCCATTGCGACCCGCATCTTCACTACTTTTTTTTAGAACGTTAATTTGCTTGCATTATATCGTGGTGTGTGGTGCCTCGACTAACAAGGTCCTCAAGGCACTCTCCACGCCTCCGAGAATAGGCGTCTTGATGAGCTGGCATCTTAAATCTCGCAAAGCCACACATCAAGTTTTTATTAACGTAGACTCTTAACTGGGTCACGTGTTATTTTCTTTTTTGTAAATGTACGAATCAATGCCACAAGTTTTTTGTTCGCACTTTTTTGCGCCTCCCGCACGTCGTTTGCATGGAAATGATTGAACATTCATTATCCGTCGATAGAATGTTTCAATAATAGTGAGTCGGTTTTCAACAAAGTTTTTTTTATTACCATCAACAACGAATTTGCATTCTGAAATTGTGCAAATTAAATGAACCTATCCAAAATATTCTGTGGGTTCAGACAGATAGTGCTTGCATGTGATGATAGCAATTTGATGAATTTGATCATCAGCGTTGAATTTTAATTAAGAATTGAATTTTTATTTATATGAAATAAAACGTGTCTAAAAATAATTCGAAACTTACTATAACTTAATATAACGTGGATCATAAATTGAAAATCAAATTCATTGGACAAAAATGTGACGACAGTTTGTTGATAATCAATTAATGAGGCTGAAAAGTCATGACTGGTTCCAAAATAGATCGCCCGACTGAAAAAAAAATTGCAAACGTGTTTATACTGTTATCTGTTTTTATTGCTCTAACGACTGGTGCTGCTCGACTGAAAAGGTTCACCACCTATGACCTCATCTATTATGTTGTCTGATAAAGTTCAATATAAAAGTAATCCGTGCTGTACTTGTTATTAAATTACCCGTGATATTCCGCGTATGAATCTTGCTTGTACATGATTATATGTTTATTTATCGACAAAGATCATTGAACAAATGTTATTTTACGGTTAAACAAATTTTGCAATGACGTATGCGGGCAAATGTTATGATATATTGATGACTTTACAGTCGATCAAATTTGAATTATTTCTACCGTCTTTTATTTGCAATGAAAACGAACGTATGCAAATGAGACTCTCATTAAAAGTTTCACATAGAGACGAAATACTTTTTTTAAACTAAGAGCTCTTTAAATTAAAAAAAAAAGTTTAAAGTTCGCAAAAAAGTGAATATTTGCTTTTTTTTACTTTTTTCCAATTCAAAGAGAAAGCACTCTGATTTTTTGTCTCGCTGAAAGTTCTCTTTATTTTTATGGATTCATGAAAATCAATAATTTTCACAACTTTTCAATTGTTTCATTGAAAAATGATAACGCAAAATTGTTATCGCGGTGAACTAATAACAGATATCCGATCAAATTGGCCAGCCGAGGTAAAAGAGCCCGAAACAAGCGAAATTTATTCATATTCACTATTATTCCGACAGTGAAACCTTTTCTGCACGCAATTGAGCTGATTTGAATTTCAATCGTTATGCAAGCAATTGTAGTACATTTCCAAATTACCAACCTTATATGACTCGATAAAAAAGTAAATAATTAAAGAAAGCCGCATTTGAATCACGATATTTTGGTACTCATAACTTAGGAGAGTTACATGTCACAATTGAAAAAAAAAAAAAAAAAGAAAAACAACAAAACAAAAGTCACACTCGTGTTCCAACAGCGACTATACAGAACCACTTTCAACGAAACCATAAGCTTGTTTTGGCATGATTTATCGAACATTTTTTTACTCAAGCTTTCAACCTTTAATTCAATATTTCAACAGAGCCGGTGTTGGGAACAAAACAAATTTGATGCATTAGAGCAAAAAAGGAGGGCGAGCTGGCTTGTCGCGAAAATGTTATTTTGAAATAAAGCTGATTTTCAAATTGAATCTCACGGCGGAGCATTCGAACGTAAATTGTTAGAAGGGGGTGGAACGGCGAGAGAGAGAAAGAGCAGGGTGTAATCGCTTTTCCGCGTTAACTCGTGAAAACTCCGATGAAACAAGGACACCACCCCATCGATCATCGGCGGCAGTCCTCGCAGCTTGTCGGGCGTAAGAATTGGTTATAAGCCTAGGGCAGGTACAGATCGCTAATATTGTTCGAGGGGGGGGGGGGGGGTTATTCTGCACGGGACGTTAAATATTGGTGCACACGCGACTCTGTTCCATTGCGCGCCAGTCGTCGCGCATCGTTGTCAATGCTGATGCTGACGACGTACATTATTGATTGCACGCGGCGTCGGCACAGAAAGTGAACGAGACGGACCGCAACTAACTCGATCGAATTACGGACCTGACGATCTAATGGGATCGCGCCTGACACCAGCAACAGTTACATCGCAGTAACACATGTTCGGGAATTGTCCGATATTGATGGCTGAGCGTGCAATTTACAAGCCCTTACTTCGCTCAAAGCGTTATGGCCCAATCGCTCAATAATTTGCCTTGCGTTAATTATTTTAACAGCCGAACTTGGCAGCGAGTCAATTTTCGGGCCCGATGGTTGACCTTTGCCCCCCCCCTCCCCTCGCGATCCGTAAGACGGATGGCTGAGGGTTCAAAATGTGCGAATTCGACGTTCCCGTTGTTGGTTCAACGCCACCATTGACAGGGAACTGGTTCGATTAGAACTGCGGCAACGGAAAGACCAATTTCCTCTGGGAGTCTCCGGTTACGGTACAACTTTTATGGAAATTCGCAAAATGTAGAGAGAGATTTGACGTACCGAAAATCAAGGGGGAAAGTAAACTGCGAATATGAGCAAAGTTTTTTGTCGAAAGTTGATTTCGCATTTGTGCATCTCCAAAAATTTTTTGCTCTACTGATTAAAATTAATCTCGAATAAATTGGAGGTAGTCATAAAAAAATGTAAAAAATGAATTTTGAAATGATGAAAATGAATATGAAAATTTTATATTGCATGCAGCGAAAAAATAAAGGCTTCTGTGTACTGTCGAATGATATTTACTCTGTTTTATATATACTGACATTAAATTCCATATTTTGTGAATTTTTGAATTTGAGAAGCTCCGACAATGAAATTGATAACGAAAATGAATCAAATATAAAGATTTATCAAAAATCAAATATTGAAACGGTTACACAAAATTGTTTGAGTCAATAAATTTTAAGCGTCAAAAAATTTTTTATAGATTATGCATTTCAATATGAAGACAAACTTTTGCAATGTAGCGTGTGAAATGTGTTTGATGAGCAATTTTCAAGTTTTAGCAGATTGTGTTTTGTTACTGGCAGCGTACAAGGGTCTAAGTTTCTGAGTAACTAATTTGGTAAAATCAATGGGAGACAAACATCAATTGGTGATGAAATCAAATTTGACTGTCGCAGATTTTACTTAATCGAAACTTCATTCTTATCATTTATTACATTCAATCACGACGATAAAAAAAAAACTCACAAACTGAATCGCTTGTCACTTATCACTTTTTTCTTGATTTATTAATGTCAACCTTTTATTCAGTTTTACAAATTTCTTCATTAATTTTATCACATTTGACATTCAATTTCCGCTTTTATAATTCAAATAAATGGACACATTTTTATTATACAAGATGGATTCTAAATGCCGAAAATTGAGATTTTGCTTCAGAATGGTTTCAAGTGATTTATTGTAAAACATTTTGCGTTCATTTGTTCATTCAAGTTTCAAATGAATTATTAAATTTATTCAAAAGCAAAGTTGAAATGAAATCTCATCAAACTAAGCGCTAGTGTATTTTATTCAAATGTTCGTCGGCTTATTATTTGAAAGTAGCAGTGTCAGTAGAAAAAAAGCAATTTATGATTCGACCAAGAAATCGATGCTGAGATTGTCAAGCGAATCATCGGCAGTTTAATCACAGACGCCGTTATTGAGTAGGTTGTAATTATTTAAACGTTTAGAAACTACTCAGAGAACTTTAACTTGGCAGCCTATGGTCCAAGTCGTCTGAATGAAAACCGAAGTTTCATTGGATTAAGTACACGGTCGATTAAATTGCGAACCTGCTGCAAACCGATTAAACCGAAATAAACAATAGGGCCGAAACGTCGACAACAGCGCTGTTTCACTAGGCGATTGTCCAAGCGATTCCCGATAGTTCTAGAAAAAAAAGTAAGATAAACGAAAATTTAACCGGAGTTTAAAAAATCGATGTATGAATTTGTCCACTTTTTAATGACTCGAAATTTCTCGACTTTACTTCAAATTAAATTATTTTTGTTTAGAGACAACCATTTTTTTCTCTCACTTGAACACTCACAAAATTTAATAAATATTTTAATATAAATAATTGAATCAAAATCGTTTTGCGTTTAACTAATGCACAAGATTTTGATGAGTTCATTTTTGTGCGTGTATCAACAATTTCCTAGAACCGGAGATAATTTAATTAAAACTTGTAGGGGAGAGTGACCTATAGTGAGACATTTTTTATTTCAATGCCTATAAGATAAATATTTCAATTGTAATGATTAATATTTTTGTTTTACCATAAAGTTGTATCTTTTAGACATTCAAAATACATTTTAAATTGAAAATTAAATGAATAGGGTGACACCAAAATTTGACCGGTCACCAGTGAATGACCATAGCATTGGAGTGACTATCAAATCAGTCGGAACATAAATTAAACAACAACTCTACTTTTTATTTGCGAAAAATTCGTTGTTCATATGCATTTGTAAGGCATACTTATCTATCAATAAGAAACGTCAATCATTTTGATGTTAAAGGATATGAAAAGTTATCGTGATTCATTGATTAAACAATGTTAACACATATTTTTATGAAATTACAAATAAGAAACCCAAACAAAAATATATAAAAACAATTATTTCACTTTTGATCTGATTTCCTTTGCATTTTTTTCTTCAAATTTTACATGTCTCACTGTTGGTTCGACAAAAACTTGTTACAATAAAGTTATAGTAAATTTTTCATTAATTTTAAAACCGAAAACAGAAGTACAATGGTTATATTATTACTTAATAAAAATATTATTATAAAACAACACAGGTTTAGAATTAAAAATCATTCGTGAAAACGAGCCAACATTATACTTTTGATACTGAACGCTGACATTTTGTCTTAAATTATTCAACATAAAATGAATTGCTCTGAAATTTCATCCATTTGTTGGAAATTATAAAATAACATTTAATTAATTTTTTCATATTTTTTATGGAATAGTATCAAATTATTCGCAGTGTCTCACTGTTGGAACCGTTTCACTGTTGGTCACTCTTCTCTATTTGATGAAAATAGAAATAAGTAAATAGAAAAAAAACATTCTTTTTATTATGAGTTCTTGATAAAACTATAGACAATGCCGAAATCCGATCAACGGATAACAAAAAAATTGTGTTTGAAAAGTGGCCTGGCGCTCAAAAGATACGTCGTTTCGTGTAGCAATAATTCCCCCTGAATCCCCCCGGAACCTAGTGCTCACGGTCAATTGGCTTTTTTTCGTATTTGCGTCGCGGGCGGCTCTAATCCATCCATTGTGGCGAAGAATTTCGTTGCAATTCGAAAGCTTTTGTGCGCCACACGTACACTCTTTACCTACCTTTCACATACTTAGGGCAGCATACGAACTCGACGCCGGCGAAAAGCGAGATGCCGCATGGCAAGAGCATCGCAAAGCTGCGGAGATTCATATTGCGATCGCGGCAGGTATCCGCTGCGGTGGAGTTCCATCTGTAACAAAAATAATGGGTAAGATTTTCGATCGCTTATTTTTTGTATCGTTTTTATTATTAACGATAAGATTTTATTGGTCAATTTTTTAAGATCCAAAACGTTCGAAACAGATTCTTTATTTTTGTTTATGACACAAATGTCGAACTAAAAAAAACATTCGAAGTTACTGGTTCCGTTTATAATTTTTTTTTCTTTCGTTATTATAAAAATTAGAAAGACAATTTTGTATTGGAAAAATGTTTAATTATTACACATTAATACAAATAATTGCAATCAGAAATGCAATAAAATTCAACGTTTAGCTTCAAGTAAAAATGTTTGTGACGTATAAATTTTGAATAATTAACATTGGATAATTTAAAGTAATTACTGGTTGAAAATTGTTGACACAGAACATGTTCCCGGATGCAGTTCATTAACATTTTCCCAGAAACGAAATAACAGTGTCACGAGTTAAGCTCGACCTCAAAAAACAATTTTTTATACATCGTCGCAGAAAAGAATTTATGCACAGCACAGTGTTTGTCAATTGGAATTTATATTATTTATGAAAGACCGACCTTCTTGCAAATTTAGCGTACAATGTTATTTGGAAGTAAACTTTTATGTTGGAGTTGCGCGGCGATGAAAATTTGTTTAATCGTGACCTTTCATACCTCGTTTAATTTAGCTTCACACAACGTCTGACTTAAAAAAAGTGGGACTACTTAAGAACACAATCAAAGGGTGAGTAGACCTAGACTAACCTGTGAGATTCCCAGCATTTGGTCTGATTGTGAAGGTGGTCAAAAACACATCCTTCCGGTACAAGCAGCGCGTCACTCTGGAAAGGTCCCTCTGTAAAAAAGAAATTAAAAATGTAAACGAGAATTCTCACGACAAAAAAAAAGTTAAGAAGTTTCATAATTAAAAAAAGGCATTTACAAGATTCTGAATAAAACAACGACGGTCTGTGAAAAAGAAAAATATTTAATATACAACTTTGTAATGTATAACTTTCTGTGTAATCGCTGTTTGTTTTTCAAGTTTGACCACATAATTTTGATACAAAATGTTTCAGACTTGAGGTATGATACAATGCTTCGAACTAAAATGTTATCAATTTTGAAGTAAAACCCATTTGTGAGTAATCTCACAATTTGCCCGGAGCTCCTTAGCCAACATTATTAGTTGTTATGGCAAAGTAAATCAAAGTTTCACTGTGAACTTTGCGAAAAATACTTGAGGCATTTATCTTGTTCATAACAATGTCCTGGCTCATACTTATAGCAGCGCTCTGTTGAATTTTTGTTGTCTCTTTTCCCTTCAAATGCAACTTTTTAATGAATGACAGGTAAATTTATGTTGTTGCAACTCCGTTCGCGAAACAAAAAAATAAATACCGTCAGACTATATAAGTTGTGTCTACATTTTTAATCATGGAAATATAGGCAATGTTATTGTTCGACGAAACAACGGATGTCAGGCAACGTACCTTGTCGTCTTTAATGCATGCAATTTTATTTACATCATTTTTCATAAGCCCTTGGAGACACGGGAAAAACAAAAACTTATCTAGATGTAATAAAGAAAGTGGAAGAAACACTATACTAGAAGCTACTGTCAGAATTTAGTACCTCGGAAAGTATGACTTTTTCATTCCCTTCATTTGCCCATTTATTTATTCTCACGTGATACGCATAGCAGTAACAAAAGTTTGAAAACAAGTTCATGCAAGCAAAATTTAAGTTTTAAATTTAAAGTTTTACATTTATTTCAACTTTCTTATCGCCAGTAAATCTATTTATAATTCAATTAAATTTGCATTATTTCTTTCTCTTCATACTTTCCATAATAATATTTTTAAGCTTAGAATTCATTTTGATTACTAATTTTATATACCTACATTATTCATTTTGTTTATTATTTATTTGATTCTATTCATTTTATTCATTTGACACTATGCTGGAAATTAAAGCAATTAAACAATTTAAAACACAATTAAAAAACAAATCATTCTCAAGCGTTATTATTTTGAAATTTGTTGTAATATAATGGATGCATATACCACTTTACCAGAGCGCGCAGCGATTATGTTACAACGTTGTGTGCTATTATCAGTTTGTCTCAAACAATTTATTAAGTATTAAAATGCGCCATAAATGAGACATAATTTGTATGCATACCTAGGCATCTGTACGGTTTGACCCATCGAGATAATTTGCATTTGGTTCGGCCAGGTTTGCACCATCCGTTCACTCTGACATAGTGCGTCGACTCGACGATGTTCGTGATATCCCTTTTGGGATAAACCTGAAACATAATCGCCCCTGAATTAGAGTCCGTGAAGACATTTCATAATTCAAATTTACATCAACTATTCATCCCCTGCGAGAAAAAATTTTTTTTTCAAACTCCTACAATTTTGTTCTACAACTTCTTCTCTAAAAATAAATTCTCCTTTTAAATAATGTTTTTGATTTAAAAATATTTCAAATACTTTGGAATAAAAAAAGAAAGATTTTCAAATCGTAAAGCAGAAAAGAAATTTGAATGGCCGTTGATGTTGAAAAGTATCTTTCTATGATGAAATTCTTATAGGGTCTTTTTTTTCCTTTTTTTGAAGTGAGTGTAAATATTTCAGCAGGAGTCAGCTTTGATCCTTGCAGTGACGAGTTTTATCTCAAAATAAGTGATCAATTGATAATGCTTTGTATTTCGATCTCCTTAGTGCAATATTAATGCTGTATGAGTATTAATGCGGCAGCTAGATATTCTGAACGTCATTGTGGAAAAGTTCATAGAAAGTGGTTGTTAGAAGGAATAAAAATGAGACATGCCATGAAAGAAATAATGCATAGGCGAACAATGACGCAGCCTTCGATCTACAATTTGAAACGAAGATTAATAACCCCGTCGATGCCGCGCCGGACGCGCGCTGTACTACGTGGGTCGCGTTGACTCGCCAGCCATCTTTTAGACTCTTCCCCACGTACAAGCCCGGGATTTTGCTTTCTCAACTTGGCAATTTCGCTCGAATTCAAGATGGACGAACTTCGCGCGTTCCATATTTTCACGTCGACCTGAAATATTCGGCTTATCCGCAAAAAGACGGCGTTTTATAAGAAAGGGGATCTGCATGTGCTCATTCCAGGACCTAAATGATGACTCTTGAAAATCGCGATCGTATATCACAAAACACGTACACACTTTGTAAGATTCTAAAACTCCTAATGTAACAAATGTAGTCCTGATTCTGAAAATGCATCCACAATTTTGAATCACAAAAATGATTCAAAATTCAAAAAAAAATTGAAAAACAGTACTTTTGAGTACTTTGGTATTATATAGCAAATATACGATCGCCTCGAATATCTTTTGCTCTTTATGTTTCCTTTGTATTATTTATTTCCAGGCGAAATATATAAATCTGTTCATCAAAAACGGAGGTAATATTTATACGTTATTTCACGTTCGGATGTGTAATCGTTTATCTTCATTTTGGCATAAGTTTTTTTTGCATTGAAGTTAACGTCTCTTTCACGTAAATGCAAACTCTGGAGCCTGAAAGTACGTTTGCTCCGATCGGCGAATGGAATTGGAAAAATGCAAAAATACACAATGATCCTTATTTATTCAAAGGATGACAAGATTTAAGATTTTTTTCTCCTCGGACTTTACTACGGTTCGATTTGTAAGCAGACGACTTCGATAAATAAGACGAGTGTTGGTACTGAAACGGCATCCAATTTGTTAAAGTGCTCGTTCCCGTGATGTAAACTATACCTATTTTTCAAAAATGTCTTCTAAACATAATTCGTACGAAACTCATCAAAGTGCATTTAAATTGTTACGACAAGTGACAATATTATTTTTTAAACAATTTTTTCAGTTTCGTTAACTTTTTATTTTGTCGCAGATAGCGCATTGCATTTAATTCAAATAATAAACTTGTTCGCAGCATTATGAGCGATTCATGATGTTGTTCACAACAAGTTTGCATAACCTCTGAGATACAGCGGTGGACGTATCTTGATTTATTAAGCGCGATGTATATCGTAATACGTACTTGTACTACTGACAGCGCAGTCTTCGCTAAGAGTATAAAGTTTCGAACAATTACTTCGGTACAAATAAGTTCGCGAGTTAATCGAAAGCACGGAAAAAGCAACGAGCTGCACTCGAGATTGTAGGATATTTGCACGTTTACTTCTTTCTTAAGAACCTAATTTTGTATTCGCGAGATCTCAATGGATTCGACGGATATACTAATTTTATATTAGCTCTAGGTAAAACGACACGCCAATCTCACTTGAATACTCAAACTCCTATAAACAAAGGGCGTTATTTAAATGCCGTAGCTTAACTTCGGAAATTATTAAAGAATAAAATGTTTTCCATGTAACTAATAGAAATAAACTCTTATATTACAACTGTCAAATCTGCGAATATATCTGAGAACGTGGTTGAAAGTTTTACAATCGATTAAATATATTTTCTGTGGAATTGTATTTATTAATAGAAAAAAATGAGTTTTTTATTGTAAATGGCTTGTAAAATTGGAACTATAAAAATAGAAAAGAAGATTATTTTTTATTCATTTATTCAGAGTAATGGAAAAAATAATTTAATAAAGATTTCAAAAAGCGAAGCCGCGCCTACTTGAACGTGCGTGAACGTTGGGAGACTAGGCATATTTCGAACCGAGGGGATCGTTCGAGGCAGTGAGTCATACTTCGAGGAGGGTTATACGCCACTTATCTTAAGAATACATAAACCGCATGCGCGTATTCACGCATTTCGTGAGAGGTAGATTTACAACAGTTGATATCAGCGAATTCGTACATCCCGTTGCAATGAAATTATCTTTATCGTACACGTGTTTCCTAATTCAACACGATGTTTCACAGTGGAAATTTTTTTTTTTTTTCATATCGAATATATAAGACGCTCGTAGAATGTATTAAAAAAATTGAATGTGATGAAATATTTTAAGAAATGTTTCTATTAAGCGAACATAACAATTTTTTAAAACTTTTGATAAGACGTTGCTGAGTGCTACACTTTTTTGGAAATAATTTTATCCAACTGGTGATAAGTAAATTCAACAAGTATCGGTCGACTTTGGGGCTTTTTGTTACGTCACGCGGTGTCCTTAAACCGAACCAATATCACGTTAAAAAGTTAAAGGGTAAAAGTTCAGATGGAAAAATTTAATTAAAAAAGTTCCAGCATTAAACTGTGAGTTGGTTCGCTAGACAAAACAAAAGCCGGCTTGGAAAACGGGAGCAATCATTTTCTATTTAGAATGATGAAAAAAATGCATAAATATTCTGGTATGTCTGGGTAATGAAACTCAACAGATTGGATTCCAATTTTTTCTCGGACAGTTAGGACACGTGACTTGAAACGTAAGAGGTACTTATCGCAAATCGAGACGATCGTTTGTCTACAACAAATTACACATATACCTCACAGTTGAAGAAAGATTTGAAATTCAATTATGGTGTAAAAAAAGTTTTTAAAATAAAAAACTGTATCTTACATTTCTTTTACAATTTGTTATTTGAAAATAAAAGGTTGTAAAAGTATTATGGATTTGTATTTGCGACTTTGTTAAAAAATTTCTTATGTCAAACTGGTTTCATGCTCTGAGTCGCATCAAAAGGAGCCAGTTGCTTATGTTTCCGACTTTTTGAGCACTGTTTTGTGCAACTTCACTTTTACGCAGTGTGACATGAAAGTCAAGCGGTTGCTCTTAAAAAGTTATAGCTGAATAGCAAAGATTTCATTTTTTATAGCAAACGAGATTGGAAGAATCAAGAAAAGTAGAAGTTGAAAAGGTGGTGTTTAATTTGCATGCGTTATTTGTAAAAGGTCGAAGGAAGTGCCGTCCGAAATGCAGGCGTCGCTTCAAAGTATTTGCGCGGTCTTAGATTGAGACCGGAATGTAATTATGAGCTTTCATTCTCCTTTAATCTTTTGAGATTTCACCCAATTTTCTTATTTCTCTTATTTTTTTTACTTCACTGTAAACATCGGTGTCTATCATTTAAATAAATTTAGTCATTTAAGAAATGAAATGATAAGTAACCGGTTAAATTTTGTCCGCAGTATATTTTAATTCAACGATGTATTTTTTACAATTTAATTAAAAATTAAAAATGACTTAATAGAAATAAATTGCAAATGTTATATTATGTTGGATCAACAATATTGAATAACATTCATCTCCAAGTTCATAGAGGCTTTTTGTGCAAAATTTTCCGTCCGACAATATGGAAACTGGGATAGTTCCTCGTAGTTACATAACAATACAGAAACAATGGAATGAAACGCGCGTTCAATGGCCGGGAAACGATCTGAAAGGTTAATCGAGGTGGAATCCGCGACAATTGCTCTCGCTTGGCTGAATTTAAATAATTTTTGAGCTCTTAATCCACTTGAAGTGCGTTTCAACGTGAAACGATATGCAAATACTGGTACCGTCATAAGAAAGCACAAAATGGCAACGCAGCTTAACGCGGGAGTGCGACTCACCTTTTTACAGTAATCCAGGATCTCGAGTTTGTCAGTCATGCAACTTTTTTTGTCCGTCGACGAGACCCATCGTCCTTGCTCGCCCATATGCTGGGCCAGGTAAACCTCACCGGCCTCACACAGTGTCGCCACCTGTGATCAATTTTTTATCAAATTTATACGACGAACGTATTTAAGCTGAATAACCTAAGTAAAAATTCATATTTGATTCCATTTATATGAATGTCACATAGCGCATTTATTTTTCATTGATGTCCTCCTAGTAAATTACAAAACAACTTGCCGTTAAAAAGTTGTGACATTAATAATATTTTTATGAACGGCTCTGTTCATAAAATCGGAAATAAAACATTTCCAATGATTGTTTGCGAAAGTTGCAATAAACAATTTGACATTTCGAACCAAGAAAAGTTTGTCTGTCAAATAATAATCTAACACATTGAATTTTTCAATTTTTCTGTTGGTGGAACTGTCAAACATAATATTTTTAAAAAAACAAAAGATTTTTCACAAATGACAACAAAATTTTACTTATTTCTTAAAATGTTTAAGAAATAAAATGAATACATACCAAAAACATTAAAGAGTAAGTTATTCCGAAACATTACTTTACTTATTAATGTAGTTCGAAAATACTTGTCTTTTTGTTCTTGAACATTTTAAATAAATTAAAAAAACGGTTCAAAATTTCATCACGAATTGTTTTTCATTTTCATTTAATGAGCCACATAAATAATTCTATAAAATAAAAATATTTGGCGTATAATATCAGAATGCATGGCCACAACGGTTATTATAGCGTGTATATATCAATTATTTTGTATTTTTGGTATAGCGTTCATTAATTATGTTGATATTTTCATTTTATCAACTCGAATAATCTTTAGTAAAATTATTACTCTAAATATTCACGTTTACGTAACGAAAATATCAAAATGAAAATTCAAAATATTTGATCCGCTATGATACAAAATATAAAATGCACTTACCCGATTATTACGGCAAGGCAAACATATACTTAAAAAAATATTGCATATGTGTGTTATTTATTGAACATTTATATGAGCCATTCATAAAGCCATAAAAATCGATTTTTAGGGCACAAGTTCATAGAAAAGTTAATTTAAAAACCCTTCAAAAACCTCAATTCATATATAAATTTCGATTAAAGAAAGTTAAGCTTAAGATAAAATTTGTTAAACTTAAAAATTAAACGGCAGCATAAAAATTACCTGAGGCTCGGATCGACCTCCCGCTGGCGCCAGCTCGAGCTTCTCCGAAACTGCCTGTAACACACAAAACAAGCAAATATTACACAAAAGAACGTAATTTAAACAAGTTTGCAGAGGGGAGCAGACTCGTCGACGATCAATTGCATTTTGCATGACAATGTCTCGTCCGAAGCTTGTATCAGTGCAAAATTTTCTTTATCAACGTTAGTTAAACTTGCGTTACAAGCACCTAACGTGATCCACACACAACGGTGCGATAGCCCGCGATAAGGGACATCACAACCCTGCGTGCTCATTCCCCCCCCCCCTCTCCTGAATGTTTTGGCATTTGCATACGAGATATAAGAGTTTGAATTGTGATGTCGCGTCGTGATTACAAATGCAGTTGCGCCGAGTTGTGTGTGCACACGTCTTTTAATTAAGGAGAGATAGAGAAACTTCATATGAGTTTTGGCGAAGAATTTATATCAACTTCTCGGATAACTGTTATTAGTGAATTTCCGCTCGGCTTATATTAATATTGCCTCTTATTTAACATCGGTATTTCATCGCTCGCTTTATTATTTAGCGTTCTCGCACTTATCGGGCCTGTAAAATATGAAGCAAGTTGCATGAGTTTGCTGATGCCTTTTTTTACGATTGCCGGCATTTATTGAAAGGGATGGATGTAGAAAAAAACAAGAGTTAAAATATTGAATAAAAATTCAAAAGTGCATTTAAAGTAATTACGCAGTTTTGCTGGGATGCATATTAATTCTTGCAACAGAATGCAGAGTCTAGTAATTAATATTTACTTTGGCTTATATAATTCAAAGCACGGAGCGAGAGCTCTCGGGATCAAACTTTTTTTTCAACCTGGTAAGGAGCTTTGAGTTACACCGAAAGCTTCAAAGGCTTGCCTTATATACCCTGCATAATTGGACATGCATATAAGTCCACAGACAGAGAACCGCTTGCTTCTGCCATTGTCATCTAATTTAAGAATGTTTGAAACAAATATTGACATTCGACAATTTGAAATACAAATTTTCTTTTGAACGCTTGTCAAGGGCTGAAATGAAATAAGACACTAAAATAATGAAATACTAAAATATGAATGAATGCACAATGTTTGGAATTTAGATTATTATTGCAGAAACTGCTTATAACAATCGAAATCAAATTGTATCTGTACTGTCTTTGTTTAATAATTGTATATTGTATCAGGTGATATCAATGTCTGTTAATTATTTCTCAAGTGAATAAATAAATATTTGAAGAAAAACTAAATCGCAAAATACAAAATGAGATTTTTCTGAGATGCACTAAATTTTGTATTCAATTTTTTGGGTTGATTTTATTTTCGTCTGAATCTGCTTGAAAAATATATAAGTAAATAAAACACGAATCAGTTTGTTAGTCATTTTACAAGTGGATCATAGAGTCTGTCAGGCGAGCGGAATGGAGTTAATATCGATCGCCTTGGATATTGGCAATCGGGTAAAAGGCACAGACAGGGCACAGGATTTGTCAGCAGATGAGCGGAAATGTCAGAACGAAATGACTGTAAGGAAGGCGGCATAATTTCCTGCGATTCAACGTTAGGGTCGGCAACTTTGGATGCGTGTGTATATTTGCCTCTCGGCAAATATGCACGCACAGTACATTTGATCGACTGATGAAAGCACGTTCAACATATCCTACTTTATGCCAGTCAGGTCCCCAGACGGACGTGGCGGTGCACGTTATATTTGCAAATAAATTTTGTCAAACATGCCCCCATAAATGAGAATCATGAACATTTAAACCCGTCATCCGGAGATCGCTCGGCGGGATATATTTTATATTTTACATCCTTGTAGTTTTCATCTTTATTGCCACCAATTCATTTGTCTGGGATTGAACCATTGGCATTTTAGGAACGTCGTATACTCCCTGGCGAAGAGCTTTTCAGTGTGTATTTGACAAATCTCTCATGAAAAATATCACGCTACTTGACACCGAACGATGATACCAGCGTTGTGGGTGCCATATACGTTTTATTGACAGTGGTCCATTCATTTTTCGACCGTCGGAGCTTTAATGGTCAATAATTTGCAGATCCGTACACTTCTAATGGATTTTCATTTGACGGTGATTCATTGGAAACTCATCTTGTCGCCAATTTTTTCAGTTGCAATTTTTTTTTCTCACAGCAAAATCGATCGGTTGATTCGTGACAAATTTGCGAGTTGCAATATTGTATGTAAACGGACGAGATGTCGAGGCTACTGTTCGTGTACAATTTTTTGAACTGCAATGAAAAAAAAAAAAAAATAACGAAGAAGATACGAGTGTCAACAAAGAGTGCGTTGTTCGACGCTGCGACAATCACAGAACGTTTTCTTCTTAGCTGTGCATGTTATTAATTTTCAAAGCCGCATTGCGCACGATGACAATTTCGCATAAAACAAGGTGCGGTATTACGCGATAAGAATGTCTCGCTTTGTGTTTCTCATTATCATGTGAAGCGATAAAAAGTGCACGGGACTTTCTATCACTGCCGAGCGGAGCTCTATTGTGACAGCAGATACTAAGTATCTCCTCGCATTCTTCGTTATTATTTACGACAGTCTCTCTCGAGTTGGTGCGAATATCCATTATCATTTCGCTACCATTCTCGTTGCTTATGTCGTCAAATTCTTCTCGGAACGTAATCTCAACTAATTTTGAAACAGACAAAATGGAAAAAAATTGCAAAAAGAAATTGTTCACTAAAGTGTCTTAAATCAAAACTTTTTGCGGACGTTTTTGAGTCGTTGCAAATAAAGCGTAAACATATTCTAGTTGAAAACCCCAAAACTCAGTTAAAACTCTTAAATTAAGACATTTGCTCACTTTTGGTTGTGTTTTGGAGGTGCAAAAAATGTTTGGAAATTCTTTGTGCATGAATGATGTCTTTGATGAGAACAAAGTCACCTACTACGCTTATTCCTAATCATAAATATATCATTTGCATGAGATTGGCGCCGTTGCGTCGAAACAAAACACAAATCTGCACAAAATACCTGGGTTGGAAATTTGGGTTTACGAGATGCGCAACACCTGGGCGATCAATAACCCAACCTAACCGCCGCTCGAGTGGCATGGCTAAATAATTTTGATTAATGAAACATTTTGTTCCAAGGTGTTACGGCAAATAAATTCCTTTGTAGCGCAAGCGTCCACTTTCATTAACATTAAACAGCGAATGCGGCATTTCACAATCGCTGCAATATGCATGAAAATGCATTTCGTGAATTTGCAATTCCTATACCGTTGCTTGAGAGAGTGCTTTATTATACGATGTCCAGCGTGTTACAAGCGTGCAAAAACTCCCAGATACAGGTGCGCGCACACGGCCGCCCTGACGATATAGTTTTGTGTGCGCGCATCTGTGCTAAAGTTTATGTACACATAATGCCACGTCGACAGCGCCAACGCCGGGTTTCTTCTTTTGTAGCACGCGATTAGACTGCCGACATGCAGACCCGAGAAAAATCGCCAATAGAGTGAGATTAAAAGGGGTAGTTACAGTTGCGCGTCACGAAGTGTCGCACGTTTCATCTCTGGAGATATACCCTCTAGACTTATCTTCTCTATCTATACTTGGCTCCGTAAGCTCGGGGGAAAAAGCGCTTCTCGTTACTTTGTCAAAGTCAATGACCGCGGTCATTCTCGTGGTCAACCGAGCGTTTACGCAGGGACAATTTGCCAGAATTGTTAATATTTTGTAAATCCGTTCTCTTGGCGAGAGAGAGAAAGATTTATAAAGTCACTCTAGTAGAAATCATAAACGGGCTGATTTATAAATCTGAACTTGAATTATGATATTATACGTGCAGCCATTTGTTATTAACAAATGCATTTAACATGGTAAGTAAAATTGTAATAGGTTTGCCATGATTAAGCCCGATCAGGGCCATATGGGATGGTGTGAACGTCCACGTCAAATTTATATATTGGGGAGATTTGAAAATCAGTCCGAACTGAAATTAATATGGAAAGGAATTAAAAATGTTGAAATGAGATATAATGCTGTCTACCTAAAATCACTTGAAAATGACAACACAACGTTCCTCCTGGTGCAACGTTTTGAAATTTCATTTAGCAAACTGTCATCGGAATCTGCGTTATCGTTAATGGTTTAATTTAGGATCATCGAGTCAGATTCACATTTCAACTTTACGCAGCAGTTTCATTTGAATCAATTACCGAACCGCGCTATTCAATTCTGTACCACTTTTTTCTCTCCCCGACAGGGCGTAATGCACTGCCGATGAAAATTACACCAAGCAAATGAATTTTTGCATATTTCGAATAACCGTTCGTCATGTGACGAATAATTTCGAATTCGCGAACAAAGAGCATTCATAGGTTTGATTTAAGATTAATGAGCAGTTACATCAAACTTGTCTTGCAAATAAGATGACGATTAATATTTACGGTTGTTTTAAGAACAGCTATTGTTTCTATAATGATATTTAAATTTATTTAAACATTTATTCAAAGAATTTTATAACTGCAGTCAAAAAATAATTCACCTTTCAATGAAGCACACACTGCACTAATTCCTTAAAATTAATTTTCAGATTATATTTGGAATTGAGCACTTTAGATATTCGAAAATGAAAATTTTGTTTGTTCATCTTTTTTTTTCAATTTTGTTTGTATCTTAAAATGCTATCATTGAATTTGAAAAGAAGCCGTCAGTTCTATGATTGTGTATATTGTAAAAGTCTATAGTAAAAGAATTGATCGTTTCTAAATGGAGAATGGAAATGCCGAGCAATATTTGATTCATAAATGGAAGTCAGTCACCCCTTCGATACCGCCAGCACAGTTCCGTTGCTCGCAGACTGCGACGGTTCAGGATCTTCAGAATACTATCGCACCGTGTCTATATAGAAGCTCTCGGCGCACTCAAACTTCATTTCCTATAAAATTTTTTTTTTCAAGAAAAGTATAATTACGTTAACAAAGCAATCATCGTCCTCTTTCAGTGTCCCCTAATGGCACTTTCACAAACCACGAGCGTTCTCTCCTGATGACACTGAATGGCGATCCGCTAACGCGAGTAAAATGAAAAATATAATTTGCCCATGAAATTGCTGCGGTGGGTCAACGCACGGACAATGCTTCCTTACGCACCGCGACTCTCCATTTGCTCTAGCGGAATAAACTAAACGGCAATTCCTCTCTCGGTCTGGACGGAATTGGAAATGAAATTTTCGTAATAAAATTTCATGAACAATTGAAAAATCACAAACAGTCGAAAAAGGCAAAACAAAAAGGAACAAAAAATACACCTCGTAAATTGGATAATTGGAGAAAAGTTTTCGGTTATTTTTGAAAGAGTCTACATTTTTCTAATGCGTCATTATCTTATTATTCAGCTTCCAAATAAGTGAAACACAAAAAGCATTAAGGAAGTCATTCATAATTACACATAAAGGTGCATTCATAACTACATGACGATAAATTTTTGCAAAAAACATAGTCATTGAATTCACCTTAAGTCCACGTGGAAATGTCCACTTGAACGTTGGCCAAATTATGAACGTCTAGACACATAGAGTGAAATATGACTTTAATTTACTGATGCAGTTTCATTATACGCCGTTCGGGTAACCTTCCGGGTTCTATGAAATTCATTTGTTCAATTAATTTCAACGCCGTGCATGCTAACGGAAACGCAACATTTGCACGGACGTATTTTTATTCTATTCGGATTATTTTTCTATGATTTTTATTTTTGTGCAAATTCTTGCACTCCGGAAAATTTGTGTTTTCATATTCACTGGAAATATGTTTTTTTTTTTAAATAACGACTATCTTTTTTGCAAAGTTAATTGAAATTTTTTCCGTCAAAATTGTTTTTTATCTCCATGTTTACTTTTATTATTTTTTTTAAATTTATCAATGTATTTTAGTAAATCTAATATTTTTTTTTTCAATTTTCTCGTCATAACAAAGAGTCGTGCAATTTATTGGCCGTTTTTTTACTAATGGAATTTTTATATGCACTTTCATTACAACAAGAAGACCGCTTAAAATGTTCCGCTTTTGTTACAACGTTTGTAGATCGAAAATCATGCAGATCGCTAGGCTTTATGTTCGAAATTCTAAAGGTGTATATTCCGCAAGCTTTTATACAGCGTTCGTGTTTCGAAATCTCTTACATTAATTCAAATAAAACGAAACGAAAGGGGTATCATACAAAGCTCTTACATTCTGGTAATATTCCAAATCCATTAAGTATCCACGGATGTTCCTGATGTAGATCAGAAATAACCTCCGGTATCTTTGAATTCACAGAAGTATTCCGAACGCTGTTCAAAAGCTCTTATTTGCAACATTTACAACATAACATGCGACATTATTTTATTTATTTAAAATGAAATCCACCGAGAAGCCAGTTTTTGTTCGCATATATTTTATGGTAACCAAACAAATGGGTTGAATGAATGTTACAAATTTCTAATTTCAGCGAGAATACGAGTTTAAAAACCGTGTAATCATGTGCAGTTAAGGAAAAGGAAGGAATAAGCGAAAAGCTTTTTGAAAGTCGTAATTCACAATTTTAATTCGAAAACGAATGTCGGTATAAATTTACAAACTACAAATATAGCGACGAGTGCAACAACAAATTTACATTTACATTGAGTTCTATTGTGCCAACACGAATGCCGCAATCAGTCTCGAAGTAATACTGGCATCGGAGTTTGAAATTCATACCGTTAAAGCAAACACCATCCCGGTTTTAATACAAATGTCCAAAACAACGGGTTTAAAGATGAAAGTCGTTGTTAACTTAAAGAAAACCGTACTTTACTTTTTGATGAAATTTGTACTGTTTGGATACTCTGTAATGGCTACTTAAAAGCTGAAAAGCATGGCCAAGTATGAAACAAAATGTAAATGATATCATAACTTATTGTGATGGTCAAATACAACAAATCTTACGAATTGTGATAATTCTTAACATAACAAGTGTTACTCCAGTAATATTTTTACTTCATTCATTAACTGTTGATATGACATTGATATTTTGTTGTTCTATATGATTGAGAATAAGTCAATCATTACCTTTTTATTTTGTTAGGTTCAATGAAAGTGCTAACTAGTGAACACTAATTTTGCTTATTCTGAATAATAAGGAAATATTGCCTAACTTTGATAAATGATAAATTAAAATCTTTTTCTGCAACACCCCTGTATTTAAGGATATAACTACAGAAATTCCGTTCTATTATTATTAACTATCACAATTCGTAAAATTGTTTCTACTTGATACTGGTACTTTAAAACTCCTGATAACAGATTCCGAATCCAGGCACACAAATCGTTTCCCGAAATTACTGTCAAATTATGAATTTGAAACTGTAATTTTCGCGCACCTACAGCTAATATTGCAAGTTGCAAATATTAGCACCGTACATTACAATAGCACTCACGTCATGTAAACATGATGAAAAAAAAATGTTAGAAAAACAATGTTACAATTGCGAAACAGAATGACGATACTGCCGCAATTTACATTTCTGTCCCGACTATTTATTTATTCCAACAAAAATTGAAAAAAAATTACAACCAACGTTGTACATATTTCAAATCACTACATGATCAAACGTTGCGGCTGGCGTGACTAAAAGATGACTAACAAAGTGACCATATATGAAATGCAAACGACTTCAGCAGGGACGTTCAGAGTGGCAGTAGGTATTGATCAACTCAAAGTCGCGTTTTACAACGCCAATGGCACGCGGATTGAATAAACTACGACGCGACGTTAATAACGTATACACCGAGGAGAGCAAAAAAATATACGCCGAGTTATATTACCTCGCAAGAGAGCCACACCTCAGAGCACAAAACAGTGAGCTGTAACGTGTCGCACGCGCACAACCGTCCAGATTCGCTCAAATGGTATGGCATATGCGTGGACGCAAAACGTCGCACAGATTCCTGTGCGAATTCATCTTCGCTCGTGTGTGTCGCTAAGTCGCTCTCACTTCCTGTGGTTTTATACGGCTAAGCGGATCGCACGATGCATTCAAAGCCGATCTGTAACCACGTTCATTCTCCGACCGGTATTCTTTCCTTCAATGCGGTCCCAGAGGACGTAATATATTGCCTTTTAATTAAACTAGTGATTCAGATTTATGCACGGCAATACGCCGCCGAAACTTTTATCATATTCCCTCCGTCCCCTCCCCCCCCTCAACTCCGCCGATACCAATTCTGCAGAAAGACTTTTCACTTCTCTCCTCTTTGTTTGCTCTAATTAGATACCCCTCAATTTATAGCTTCTTAATATCATGATGAATGCAACCGGATAAGTTTTTCGAAAAATTTTTGCTTCCATCTTAAAGTTTTCCTTGTTTAATTTATTGGCTGATTCAAATTGATTAAACGGCTTTTGTTAGAAGAATTTTTTAAACGAACGTATGTGAGACTTATTATTCCTTTTTGAAATTGAATACACGAAAATTTCACTTCTGTTTTGAGTTGTAATTCAATGAAAAATAAGTCCAGAGTGCCTTTTTTGTAACATATAATTTTTTCACTTTTTAATTTAGATTTTAATTTAGGGAGTCCTATCGCAGATTTCTGTAGAGATAAAACACTTTCATTCTGTGACAGCCTCTCTCTTATTTCGAGTACATAATTAGTAATTAGCATACATTAACATCTATTAGCACGGTGCATCGCAAATCTCGCATGAAACACCACCCACAGCACACCGTGAACATTTTTATGATTTTAAATTGACGAATAAAATTATTAGCAAATTTTGTTGTTTTTCAAAGTTCAACCAGTCGATATATAAATGAACCATTAATTTTTTATCTGGTTAACTAGCATTATCACGAAAATTTATGTGACCCCATTTTTTGATCTCAAATTTTATTTTGACTTTTGAGTTTCTTGTGTTACAAATTTTTATTGCATTTATGCAGTATAAAACAATTCATCAAGACTTTGAGGCGTGTTCAAGACTTCATCAAAGAACACGCCTGTTGCGATGGTTTTTGTTGCAAAACTTCTATGTCAACGTGATTAAAGGGCCGACAAACAGACATCAGACGCAATTTAAGATTTATCTATTAGTAAAAAAATTGTGTGACTCGTTCAAGCATTCAAGAGGAAAAATAATCGAATACGACGTGATTTTTAATTAAAAATGCATCACTCGAGATGAAAAATAAATTATAATGCTTAGCAGCCCTTATCGCGACATTTCGCATCGGATAGGGGGCGGAGCGGGGCGCATTAATGAATGACGCGCAAATTATAAAGATGGAATATTCGCGACAACGTAAATAATGTTGTCGAAGAAATCGCGTCTACGTGAAGGCAACGTGATGGGAATAGTATTTAATGAGAGCCGGTCGGTCGATCAAAAGAAGTATCGCGCTTGCAATGAAAGGAAAAAAAGGATCGAAAGCTAATTGGACGTCACAGAATAAAAGCTTAAATAACGAAAGGTGACAAAGAGATCGCGCTTCTTTTTCTTTGCAACTTCCATCCCTCTCTCTTATAAGTCGAATTACAATGAAAGATGTGTTTTTCGAATGGAATAAAAGTTCATTAATGCAATTCGATTGTGATTCCACGGTTTTAAGACCGTGATGAGATCTGGTTTTCGAAACGAACTGAGAAAAATTAATTTGAAGTGATTTTATTTTCGATTTAAAAAAAACGACGGACTTTATATTTGGAGGATCCCCCAAGTAGAAAATTGAATCCCCTAGTAAAAAAGATCATATATTGTCCATATATTATGAATATATTGACAATATATTATTTTCAGCAAATCATATATTGACCATGTATTGACAATATATGGACAATATATTGACCGTAAATGTTTTTATATTTTTCATATATGGACAATATATTGGCAATATATTAGCAATTTTCGAAAACAATTAATATATTGTTCATATATTAGCCATACATTGTAAATGTGTGGTCAATATATGGTCAATATATTGT
>JAPYZS010000583.1:0-45765 GCA_030522925.1 Trissolcus japonicus | reverse complement strand
ATTTCATAATGATGATGATGAAAAGTCATCATAATGACAGATATAAACGTATTATCATATTAGTTTCGCATACAGATTTTGCTATTTGTTGGCGGGGTTAGCGCGCGTAGCGCGCAGGGAGCGCAGTGAGCGGAGCGAACGAAGTTCCCTAGTTTATGTAAAATAAGACTAAAGTAATAAGCAATAAAAATTTAATAAATTGTCCATAATAAAATTAAAAATTAAATAAAAAAGGAAAGCCTATCACCTTGCGCATTGAACTAAACTCATTTTCAAATTCTGATATCTTATTATAAAAGTCACTCATAGTCTCATGTCATTGCATTATTTAAATTAGTTTTTGTAGCAAATATCGCATTAGTTAAAAAATTGAGTTAAATATTATTGGTCAATAATACAATATTAGTTTTCTTATATTTTTGAGTGATTTTAATACTTTGGAAACAATTTATTATGTAAAATGTACTTCACCAGTGACAATGTTCTGTGAAAATTTATAAAAAGTATTTATAATTTTCTATTTGTATTTTTATTATGCATACAAAATTAGTTACAAAATATTAACTATATATTTAAAAACAATCAATGCAGGCATCTTAGTGGCCCTATATTGGCCTTTCATTCGCCCTTCAAAGGCAGTTACAGGGCACAGCATCACATGCCCGGTAAGTGCCCGAAAAAAAACCTCAAAGGGCATTGATAGACATTGATATCTCCCTGTTGGATATATTCGTATCTACTAACCGGGCATGGTCTTAAGGGGCCTAGAACATCTTCAGGGCACGCCTTGACAAATTTTTACTAGGGTTATATAGTTATGGAAAATTGAAAGCAGTTTTCCATTGCTCTGCCTGATGAGAACCACATCGACTATCGTGGACATTTACGTCAGTCATCAAAACTCCAGTCACGCCAGTCAAGTCAAAATTCTACACGCAGTAAAATAGTAACTTGAGCGTGGCCCTTTGTTTCGGCTAGCTAATTCGCATCCGGATCACGAGCGATATATCGCAAATTAAATGTATACGAACGTCCCTGTTATATCGCCGTCTTTTATTCACTCTTTTATGCTAAATTACAACATTAACGAGCAAGAAGTACAACTATTTTATAGCAGCGCTAGAATTGCCGTGTTTGCAAATTTATTGAGACCATTTTGTATTCCGAACATGTTGTGAAATATCATGCAATTTTATTGCACGACATTATATGAGACTTTTACTTTTGTTTGCAATCTTGCAACGAAAACAAAAATGCGTGCGTTTTCTTATGAAAAAGGCACATTTTTTTATTAAGGTAGAAAAACCATGACTTCCATAGTCAAAACAACTGTTTAAATCGAAAGTGTTCAAAAAAATTAATTTAAAAAAAAAAAATAATTTGAATAATTTTTATAGCAAATCCCTAGTAAAAAAATATTTGGGCGACCCCTAAAAATTATTATGGCCCTTAATAGGCGAGCCATAGAAAAATTTTTTCTTTATGACTGCCCTATTGGGCCTATTAAGGGCCTATTAAGGCTGGCATTAATTAGGCATTAACAATTAGACCCCTTAAAGGCCCTTATATAAAAATGGAAGAAAGTTAAATCTGGCGTTTATCTGGCGTGTAATGCTCTCCCTAGAAATTGCCATATTTTAGCCAATATGTGGGGAAAAGTGGGGCCATACAATGTTTACCAGAAATATTTCATTTTGGAGTTTAGTAATTCGTCAATGTGTGGGCCCAATAGGGCATCAATAGAAATTTCTTAAACTTTTAAAATATTCAACAATCAATTTTAAAATATGTATCTGACAGTTTAAAGACAATTTATATAATATGAAGTCTTTAATAAATGGTATAAATATTTAACATTAAATGTTGAAGCAAATGGTGTCTGTCTGTAGGCATCTTTCAACGCAGAATGTTAATCAAAAGTGGAAATAGATGGCATTAGGCAAAACAAAATAGGTGAAAGAATCATATTAAATTTAGTTTTGGTTGTGTTTGGATGTGGGTTTTGATTTGAGATGCATTGTATTGTCGATACATATTTGTATATATACTGGTCCAAATTAAAAACGCAACACTTTATATGTAATTCTTATGGGAAGTGTTGCGTTTTTTATTTGGACCAGTGTATATTGAAATTGTAATTTGAGAAGTTTAAATTTTACAACTGTCCAACTATCCGAGAAATTTATTCTCTATTTATAATTTTTTATAATTTTAAACAATTGGGGTTAGCCCTATTTTGTATAATAAGGGCCTGAATAAGCTAAAATTAAAAGAAAATCTATTCGGGTCAACCCTAATTTGCCTAATCAGGGCCTATTGTGGCTTGCCATTCTGGCTTTCATATGAGAAGGCATTACACGCCAAAAAAGGGCCAGTGGTTGACCTATTTGGGGCCTTATAAGAGCCTTATGAGTTTATCGGACAGCAATAATTAGGGCCCGAATTCAATTTTTACTATAGGGATGGAATAAACGGACATGTTAAAAAAACAAATTAATAATTTTTAATCAAACATTATTATTTAATAAGTTTTGCGCATATTTTCGTTGGTGTCTACAATAGTACACATAACTTCATAAACGACTTTGAAATTAATTTTCTGAAAATTTTGCACTATGTTTTGCACTATGTTTTGCCTATGTTTTTTTCTTGATTTAAATAGTCTTTACATTATCCTAAATAACATACGAGTTTTTCAATAAAACGTTAAATACACTTGTCCAAATATAAAAAGCAACGCCTTCCCATAAGAATTGCATATAAAGTGTTGCGTTTTTTATTTGGACCAGTATAGTTAAGATATCAATTAAAATAGGTTTTTGGTGGATCTAAGCGTTCGTTCCATATACACAACATTTTACAACCACCTTTGAACTTAAATATTCGTTTTATTTCACCGGCTACCCATTGTTTTTAGTATAAACTCTTATTCTGCGAATCCTAAAGAATAATTCTATATATTTGGTTTTAATATATTAATCTATACCTAACAATGGATTTTCTACCTTAAAACAACAAAATTGAAATAATTAAAAACGTGGTGGACAGAATTACATTTTATAATGCGATATTTACCCTCGTGTATTCCACCTTTCTATTTCATTATAAAAGAAATATAAATATTGTCTATTCTTATAATTTGAGATTTCGAAACAATGGAATAAGAGAACGTGACGACGAAAAAATCAGGGGAATAATTCGACGCATCTTGTCTGCACGCGTCAACAACAATGCACGTTTGAGGGTGGGCGCGTATACATATCTTGCGGCGCACGTGATTCGTCGCATGCGTCTCTCGACGCGGTGTTGTTTGTGCTGAGATAATGCGATGCATTCAACGCAAAGTACTTACTCATAAGTTCTTGGGCTCGCGTACACTCCGTTGAGTGTGAATGGAGCTTGGCAACTGCGCCAAGACACAGTTCCCTCAACGAGATTTTGCAACTACAAACCAATGAACAATCCGGGTAAATAATTTGATTTGCAAATAGCAAATTTATTTGGAATCCACTATGTTTATCCTGATTCATTGTAGCAACCGAGTCTTTGAAACTAAAACATGTTCACAATCCTAATTATATACAGGATGTCCCGTTTTAATCCGGCACCTGTAATAATTTTAAAAATTATGTGTTGAAGAAAAAAATGCCTCATCAAACTAAGAAACTCTTATTCTTGACATTTTTTCGCCAACGCTTGTATTGCAAGTTATTCGAGGTGCTGGATTAAAATGGGACACCCTGTATTTATAGGTTTACCAGATGTTCTATAATACAAAGTTTATAAATAAATAATGGAGCTTGATTTTATGAAATAAAAATATATATTGAACGAGGACTCTTTGGCGAGGAAAAGCTAATTAACGACCGCTGATTAGTCTACTTTGGACTTTGGCGCGTTTGAGATCAGTTACAGTTCTGACCTTCAATCGATATACTGTGAACTCGCGCAAGTCTATCAAAATATTTAAACAATCAAAGAATAAATCTAGTAGTAAAACCAATGTTAAAGTTTTCAAGGTATTTATTTAGCCGGGCTAAAAATTAATTGATTTAATTTTCATTCATGCAGTTATGAATAAATAATTTAGATTCTAGTAGGAGTTTAAACAGTTTTGTTACTGTTTTTTTATTGATGATGCTGAGCCCTTTTATACTCCTCGTCGTATGCCCTTCTTTGGCCAATGTACCCCTATACTTTCAGTTCGTCTCCTTCGTACTAGCATATTATTCTCCTAAAGAAACTCCACCGACTTGCTCATTAGACCGCGCCCTTAGGGCAGATAAGCGCAGAGCACGAACTACCTTTTTATCGGTGTTTTATACTGATTTTTGTTGTTCCCATTACATTGAGACGAAATATACAAAAGTAAAGTCTGTATTTAAACAACTTTTAGGAAAACCGATAAATAAGAAGCATCGATTCCTAACGCACTCAATTATGGACCTTGAGAGAAAAATGATCAATTTCTTATCATTAAAATACGATGTATTTATGTCAAAATAGATTTTTAGAATAAACTTTAATATTTTTAGAATGTGAAATAACCATGAGTTCTTTTTGCTCATTTAAATACATTTGGTATTGAATGAAACCTTCTATCATTTTTCATAATCTTTTGATTAAAAAATCGCGACCCTAAAAATGGGTGATCATAAAATTAATTAGTTTTGAGGAAGAAAAAAAAATTTTTTAATGGGATAAAATTAGTTTGAACAAATTTTTTTCATTCCAGCTTGTTATCAATGCTGCATATAATTTATGTCGCGAAGCCTGAACGATATGATTTATCAAAATTATGTTTGCAATGCAAGCAGCTGTTCAAGTGCAACTGTCGAGTGAAAAGCGAGAAAATAAAATGGATCTCGCTTTCAAACAAAGTACAAATGATGCGTGTAACACGGAATCCTTTTATAAACGAAGTTAACAAGTTAAAAATATAAAATTAGCGATATCTTCATCGGGTCACGCGACGTAATAAATTGTCCGGCGAGCAAAAATGTATTTTCCTTTTTTTATTTTTGAATTTCAAATTGTACCTTCGCAGCAGTTATCTAAATTAATATTTTATAAGAACCGCGATAACTAAAAACAATGAAAATTCAAACAAGCAAAAGTTTTGAATGTCGTGCACACGGTCGAGTCTATCAGGTCGCCATCGAACTTGCACTATCTCGAAAGTGCACTTTTATTAATTCTTTGCGAAAAGTTGGCGCGTGGTTAAACGCGCGGAATTCTGATGTAATCAATTAAACGGTTTTTTTATGAAGAGCTCGAGCCCCAAGTAGAAAATTGAACCGGGCTAGAGTTAGTCCCCAATTGGATCATTCTGGGCCTGATGACATAAATATAACGCAGTTTCTGGGCAATGCCACAATTGGGGGCTTAATAAAAGTCGTCAATCTAGACTCAAGTTAGGATGCCATTTCAGAGCCCAGCAAAGTTCTGGCTAGAAATAAAAAATTTTGTTTTTAATTTATATTCATAAATATTTTTTTAGAGTTGTTTATATTATTTCTAATTTATTGTTTGTGTATGTATTTTTAAAGTATAAATTTTAAATTTGCGTATTGAAACCTCTGTAGAAAATTTGTTACCAGGAATTGAACCCGAGCCTACGAAGTGGTAGTCCGTCGTCTTGTCCGTTGACCTAAATCAACATGTAAGTTTTATGATCTTATTAGTAAAGTCACTCATTGAATATTAATTATTTTAATTTTTTTGATATTTATTCATCGTACTCCTTGATAAATTGGTTTATTAATTGATCTGTATTAATTATAGTAATTATATTGTATTTAATCAATAAAATTGTTAGTAAATATTTATATACACAGGAATTATTAATAAATTACTGTAGGATTAAAATTTAGTTTATCATACGTTTCTATATTAAGGATAATGTTTATCAACTTTGTCAGATATATATTTATGTGAAAGTATTATTCTTTATAAACGATATTTTTAAACTACAAATATTCCATGTCCTCACCTGGTCCTTTTCAGGGCCACATGAGGAACAAAGTAATTTTAACCCAAATAAGGATTCCATGTTTTCATTTGAGTGGACCCGTATTAGTGATCCAAGTTTGAAATTATGTTTGGTTCACACTTGGTAACCAGACTGGGTACTGATATTACACAACTAGTTTGAGCCCGATCTATAGGTTGCCGATCTAGTAGACCAGGCTGCCACGCCTGGCCCAGTTTGGGCCAGGCATAGCCCATATTAAGGGCCTAAGCATATTAAGGGCCTAGTTATAAAACCATGATGGGTCCCAACTCTAGAATGGTTTTGCCAGGTCAAATTTCTACTTGGGGCATTGGGTTATAATTTCAATGTCCATACAAAAAAAGACAAAAAATTAATTTCATGTATTATGAAAATTACATTATTAAAAATAACGGTTACGTGTTGCAACAAATTTTTTTCGGGACAAAAAGAATGATAAAATATGGGGGCGGGAGAATGATTTTACACGCGAGCACTCTTTTCCGACAAGTGCAACGTGCCGGTCCACTGGGGACGCGAAAACGGGGTGAAACCGCGAGGAAGAAATCGAAATCAAAAATACAGCTCGGACCCCTCGTTCGCGACTCCGTGACCCAGCCATCAGCTGATCGATACACGTCGAGCCAGCACGTTTTGTACGCGCCGTCCTGAAAACATTGCACGTGCCACCGCGATTCAGTGTGCGAAACAAGCGGTGTGTGATCAGAGCGCGTGTGACGCTGGGCGTTACTACTTACTATAGACAGACCTCCGCTGAATCGGATACTTTCCCAAGCTTCTCTTATAAGAATTTAAGATAGGATAATGCCGAGGTTTTTAAGTGGCTGTTTAAAAATTTTGTTTCTCAACCGGAGGACAGTTTCATTGGGAAAATAAATTGCAAGAGAATGAACCATTTATCTCCACCTCAAAGAAAATCCATCAATTAAGAGGATATATTTATGAAAGGGCCTAGTATGAGATTTATAGCATTTGCAATAAATTATACTCTTTTTCGCTTGTTTTTTGTGTTATTTTGTCTTGCTGGAGTTGGTGTTTGTTTAGAAAACGTTTTAAATAATTTTTGTTGTTCCTAACATAAAAGGTGTGAAGGAATGTTTTTTTTTTAATTTTCTCATTTCACACACTAAAGTAACCGGATATTTTGGTTTTCAAGTTTTGAATACGCAGACATTGTTCAACTTTCGTCAAACACCGGCGACTATGTAAAAATACCTCGGGTAAACTTACAAGTGCAAAAGGGTCGTTCATAAAACTACGTCGTGCAATTTTTGTGGTTTTTGTTACTCCCCACCTTTTCACGGTTCGTGACACAAGATTTTGTCTTGCCCCTAAACGTGACACCACATATCATTTTCACTTAATTCCCCAGCATTACGAAAACTACGAAAAAGAAAATTTATTCAAAAGAAACGCGTTACATCGTTTGTGCAGCAAAAAATATGAGATGCATTTTGTAATACAAACGACAGACATCAGTTTGGACATAATGGTTATGTATTGTTGAAAAATTGAATATTCAATTAGAGGTGATTTAAAAGTTTAATGGAAAAAAAGTGAGAGTATGTTTAGATGGGCTGCGTTAAGCTGACGAGCACAAAAATATAAATAAATGATAAGAAGCGAAGTATGGTGAATGATGGAAAAAGAAGTTATTCATGATTGATGCTGCGCTTAGATGTACTTTGATTTCCCAGCGGAGTCTAATCTTATATATTTAAGACAGAAACATGCAGGCGCGCATGCACGCAACACGCCGCGTCCGCACATTTGCACACATATGCCGAATATTTGGTATTCTGTATCTCATCATTCTGGAGTCGTGTTATTTCTCGCTAGGGATCAAAGTACACTTTGGCGTTGAATACATTTCATCATCGCGAGAAAAATGGCGCTAATATTATTTTAATGCGATGGCCGCTATGTGCTGACGTGTATTTCCACTTTAGAAATTTATTGACACTTGAAAAATGCATCAGCTTTTTTTTGCCCGCACACACAAAAAAGTCATAAATTTGCTTTTGATACAACTTTTATACATTGCAATGAAAATGCTATCATTTCTCCTGGTCTTGCAGAATAAAATTCCATCCTCTTCCCGATTGTAAAATTATATTTCCCGATCTAGAGAAACAAAAACTGAAATTAAAAAGTCCGCAGATCTTTTGGCACATTTATTTTCTTTTGTTTCGCACGTGCGCATTTCAATTTGAACGGCAATTTTATTTTGAAAACACTTCGTTTTTTCAGCAAACATCCGAGAGAGAGAGGTTCATTTAATTTTCAATAGATTTGTGAGACCATTTATTCGCAAAGATATTGGTTCAGTGAAACAGAGCGAAAGCTTTTAGTTTAATTTCCTACACCCAATACAAATAGTTTTTCTTTTGTTCGTCTGGCAGTGGTTTTAATGAATTCGAAACTATTCCATTGAAAAATAAGTTGATAAGACGATACAGGCGATGCAATTTGCCATCGTCATTCAGAGATCATAGACGCGTCGACCAAACAGCCCAGTTGAATCTGAGAGACAAATTCTATTTGATTAATTAATTAAATTCTCCAACCTGCAGCGCGCTTCATTTCCACACTCAAATATATATTTTTTTATATTAAAAAACATTTGTAAAACATTTTGCAGCAGCAAAAGTTCGTCGCCATTTGTTTGGCTAATTAAAAATGAAATATTCGCCAGAAAATTTCGCCCTGACTGCTATACTACCTCGGGGCACATTTGTTCGCAATAAACATTGATTTTTTTTCGTTTACATTTTATTCAGCGAATTTCGCTACAGATTTAATTGGGTCCTTAATATGGAACACCATAGTTTTGCCGTGAGAGTGTAAATGACTCGAGAATATAGGATAAGTAGGTTTGCCTGTAGTGTTGGCTTTCGCAGAAAATTAGCAGCGGTGGTTATTAAACGTAATGTCAGCCAACTGCTTAAACAGCTTCAGAACTTACGGTATAAGATATTATACGTGTACACCGCCTACGTACACTCTGGACACATAACAGTACGAAGATAGCGCGTTGGGAAGATCGTGAGTCAGTATTATATCGTATGGCTGATCGAGATAATGCACCAGTATGTAATATCTCTTATACGTGCGATCTTGTGCTCGTGCTGGCGTGTACATAATGATAATTCGTTCACTAACATGTACTATGAACTAATAAACCACTCGCAAGCGCTATTCAAAGAAATATCCTTCCTTTTTTACGTATTAATGAGCGACGGTATACCGTCGCCTATTAATACATTATTGATATGTATACATATACTCTCCGCAAAACAATTAGCGACCCCCACCCCGAAAAATTTTGCATTTTTAAACTGTCACATTTTTGACCCATTCTATCAAAAAAAAAAGTTTTCTTTACACCAAATTAAAGCTTGAAATCTCACCTTTGATTTGTTTGTTGATTCATTCTTTGTTGGACAAAATTTTAACATCGCAACGGATAACGCTGCTGTCCAATGTCTCGATGAAAGAAATTTCGCAAACTTTGAATCAATGTAGCAACTACAATAGCCTGTAGGCACGTGTTTCTTACAGCGGAAATGTAAATTTCAGAATCTCCTGATGATATACGAAGAAATAAAATATTAAAAAGATTGAAACTTTTGAAAGTTATAGACATTAAAAAAAGCGATCTTTTTGAGTCTTTTGTCCATAACATTGAATAGATTCAAGAAAAAAGGTTAATTTTTTATTAAAATTGAAGCTGAAAACATCAGCTTTTCAAATTTTATGCTGGGAATTTTTTTTGGTCTTACAAATGAAAAATTTACGTAAAAGCAAACATACTTGAATTTTAGGTGGGTGCTAATTGTTTTGCGGAGTGTATATATCAAAGTTATGCCAAACAAAAGAGATCGTAATTGATTGAAGTGATTTTTTTACGATACCATTTCTGTGAGTTTCAGAGCTTTTTTCTGCCTTGTGCGATGATATAAATAAAAAAGCGCCGCCGCATGAAAACTTTTTTGAATTAAGACCTTTCGATCCCCCCTCGCGCCTTTACTCAAGTTTTGTTTTTAGTGGCCAGCTGAGTGGCATGTTTATACATACCGCGAAACGCATAAAAACACTATGCCGAATATTACATGTATTTCTTATACATCACCGACCAAATATTTATAATAAAAAATCAATGCAGCATTATCAAGCTCAGAGTAGTCTCAGAGAGTAGCTTTCGATTAAAGCTACTCTCATGCAATTTTCCACGCACTCTCGTACTCTCTGCGGTTCGAATAGCCACTTTCTCAAATTAAATTTGTTGAAAATTAAAATTGTTGAAATATATTTATATCTTGAAGCGAAAAAATGAAGCGAATGAATTTGTTTTATTGAGAAAAAAATTCCTCAGCTGTTTTTGTATTAATGGTCCAGTAAAGTTTGAATGTCCCGTGATGGAAAGTGAAACTCCGTGACTCTAGTCTGGTAGCTGAGAAGCCCGGAAATCGGTGTAAATGTGTGAAAATTTATGTGAGCACGTTGTCACATGATATCTACACCGATGGAGCCTGTCAAGTCGGCATTAGGGGTCCGACATTTTGCACGGACGAATTCATTAGCGGGTACGCCGGGCATTGTAGCGACGACAATGAGCCAGTCGGAACAAAAGGGATTTGTTTCGCAACGATGATACAGGGAAGCCGAGACTGTCCTGACGTTTCATGTAGTACATCTAAGCGATAATATTCTCAGAAGAAACTTGTGCCTTTGTTGCGTGCCAAAGGGCCAAATCAGGTGGGAGAGAACGTTGTGATTCACGCCCGTCCAAAGTTTGCCTCGAAATTTACAAATTAATTGCATTAAAGCAGCGTTGACGTCGCCCTCGAAAATGTACGCAAGAAAATTAATCTTTCACATTAACCCGGACTGTTAATTTGCTAATGAAACGTTTGTTATTTTGCGAAACACAAAAAGATAGAAAGAAAAAACGGAAAGGCCGCCTGCACCCCGTGCAGGCTGCATAACTAATACAAATTGCGCGAAAAATAAGATAATTGATCGCCGACTTCGCGACTTTATTCATCCACGCGAACTCGCAAAAATTGGAATTGATTTTTCTTTTTAATTTTGTGCTCTCAAATTAACCGTCAATTAACGAGATGAATTATTCATGTCCCGATCGGGTGGACCAGGGGTTGGTGACAAGCCGGGGACAATGATTGAAATTGCAAAAGACTCTCGAAGACGTCAATTTTACCATGTTCACTTATAGACAACTATATCTTTCCGATTGGCAAACCCTGCTGGATTAAACATTCTTTTTATGGTATCAAAAAAAGTCGACCTTTTCATCCGTGGCTTACTTTTTAGCTTATTTTTGTTACTGCTCATAATTGCAGTAATAGGAGCAAAGCGCTCCGCTATGTGCATTTTGAAAAACGAGCTCCCTAATAGCTCGGCATTCCAACATGCCGCCCGTGCCTAAACTTAGACAATTTTCTTCCCTGACCAGAAGTAATATGCGTTCTCTTTACTCACAGACATGACACGTTTACGTGTCATGCACTTTAGTCGTCTGACACAAGTCATTAGTTCGAAATAGTATGGCGTACGTACATTAATATCCATTAGAATTCCGAGGGTGTTACAATGAAAATCCGACACCCCTGTTGGGAAATATGAGAAACCCAAGTGTGATTGATGTAGGTTAAGGGATGGCGCAGACTGCGGTTTTTAAATAGAGAGAGATTCTTGGACTCGTTGAAACTGCTATGAACCGAGTTTGATTCTAGCCTTCGCGTAAAGAGTTAAACGTTAGAGAGAGAGAGAAACTCGTGGAGTTATAAGTTCACGGGTCAAGGGCGGCTGCTTCGATTACATGCGGTATCACGGGCCATTGTGGTCCTTTGCCGAGTTCTCTACTCTCATATAACTTCTGATTTCATCTAAAACTAAATCATCTTCAATTTCAGTTTGATAATATATAACAACAATGTTCAACAATATTTTTGATTAAAAACACGGTAATAACGTGTTTAAACAAACTGTTTTTAGTTTAATTAATCTGGTCATTTGTCAAACAAGATAACCTATACCGTAGATCAGCAATAAATAATAAGAATCCATCAAATTTATGGCAGAATGGTCGCGGAGATGTAACATTTATTGATATTTCTATTAAATTTACCGTTGGATCCAAAATCAGCTGTTGGATATGAAATTGCAAAGTTGCAATTACAAACAGAATCGATCCTCGCGGTTTTTACAAGATGCCTGACAAAAAATGCTGACTGGGGAATACTTTATTGTATTTGACCGTGAACTTGAACTACTCGTGTGGACCTTGTAATGCATGCGGACATTAAATTACGACGATGCAAGTTCTTTCTTTGCCTCCACCCGGAAAACTTGTTCTTCGCGCGCATCTTGAACTGCTGCGACTAATGTCGGTGGCCAGTTGTAAGTTATGAAAGTGATGTGTACGTACAGTAACTCTGGATATTGATTAAATTGCGTTTTCGCTCAGTTGCGCCAACTTGGAATTCACTGCTTTGCCTCTCGTTATTTATTTTATCTTCAATCGTTCATCGATCCCTCATCCCTTCACATCATCCGTAAAACGTTATTTCAAAATATTTAATGGCCATCAAACAACTCATTATATTCCATTCAAAAAAATTTAACCAACCAAATAAAAACATGTATTTGTCCAATATAATAACATAAGCATTTTTATCATTGTCGATATTTTTTTCATACCGTACGACGAGAATAAAAAATATCTCTATTTTTCTTTTTTCTTGGCACCCTTGTCGATGCATCGTACATTTTTTGCAAAAATATGCATAATAGAAAATGACGTAAGGACATTGTTTGACAAGTCGTGCGTGTCTTTTGACACAACTCTTCATCATTCGATTATAGTTCGTTGAAAATAATTCAATGCAAGAAAAAAATACTCTTTCATTGATAAAAAAGGTTATTTCAGTCAACTCGGTGTAATAATAATAACTGATACAAATTTCTAAAAGAAACCTCATTTTTTTATATAGCGAAACGTGTATGTGTGAATATAATATGAATTTGTATCATACGTGTACGCATCAATTTTAATGTTCATTTTTCAATAAAGTTTTCGGCAACTTACGACTTGATGGATCATCGGCGATGCCAGAACCGTCTTGGAATTCATCGTCAGATTCAGTCCCTGAATCGTGATCATCATCCGTCTGAAACAGAAGCAAGAAAAAAATTGTAATATAATTTTTTGGTTCATTTACAAATTGTTGCAATAGTAGAGAAAAGGTGAAAAATACTTTGATCCTCAAAACATACAATTAAGCGTTTCAAAATTGATTAACTTTGTCTTGCCTAGTTGCATAGCTTTCGGATCAATTAATTCAACAATTGTTAATGCTCTGGAACACTCGTGTTGACAATGGGCGAATTAAAACTCCCATTGCTCCGAATCTTAATTAAAATGCAACGTCAATGACATATCGCAAAATTGTGTACGAATATAAATTCCCGGAACATTATTATATGCTGATAAGTTGGCAGTGCGCGTACGATAAAACACATCTGTATTACGCTTGAGCATTACTTTCATTGTTTGGATATTATTAACAACGCAATTCCGCGAATATTTTATCTCATGCGCTCATTTGCGGCAGGACATAAGTCGTCTATATCTATAGTTTCATGTTCAAGCGATGCAAATAATTGTTCACATATTTCACAAATGATTTATAAAATTTTAGATAAAAACACATGAAAGCTTCGCTTTTTTAACCGCAAGCCAATTTTACTATTCTACACGTACACCAAATAAAAATAAAAGCTTTTCTTATATTGAGTTTTCCATGGACACAGAGTTAATCTTGCTTTGCGCATCTGTTATCCATTAAAACTTCTCTTCATGCTTAAGTCTGAATTACTCGCATAATAATTAGAATTCATGATTGATGCCTGCATTTTTATTGTTTGATATACATACGAAAATATTGCGAAAATATTATGTATTTACGATATAAAATAAAATAGTATTTTTTTTTTACGCCTTGCATTGTTTCATTCAGTTTTAGATTGTTTTTATTTTCGTTTCATAATTCAAATACAGTCGGGATGAATTGAAATGTGATAACAGTAGGATTTCTGTAAGCAAAAATAATATCTGAATGAAAATCGATTACAAGAATACTGTTGAATGGAATTAAATTTATTGAGTCAGAGGAATGGCCGGTTCATTTGTTTCAGGTGAAAAATTAATCTACATTTGTTATGAGACATAAAGTGCATCGAACCATTTTGAATCAATAAATTTCGCATGCAGGCCGTAAAGCACGACGGTATAATAAAATCGTATGAATTTCAATATTCCATCATGATTTTGGAAATTTATCACAGGAATTTAAGACCGTTATAGGTACACGCGCATTATCGCGAGTTATTTGAACAATGTAATATAATCTCAGCTTTAAAACTGGTGTATTAACAAATCGATAAAAGCTCACCTTCTCCTGATTCGCATCCTCGTTCAGCGAATGAGTTCTCAGTTTGTGCGTCAGAAACTTCAGCATAGTTCGGCACTGGTATTATTAATTTCACTGCACTGATGGCTGATTAATCTACGTTCGTTGCCCTCTTTTCGTCTCTTCTACCACAATAAGAATAATATATTGATGGCCCTTTTTTTGTCCTCTCCCTCTATTTGAACTCTTGTCTATAATATGAGTACGTGACTCGGCCGTGTCCTACTCGATAGCACGTACTTTTGCAGCACCAATTTCGTTTTCTTCTTTCTGTTTCTCTCTCTACACTTTGTCACTCGCGAATTTCATGCATCTTCGAATCTGCCGGAAAAGAAAAATGGTCTAATTAATTGTTGACATTTATAAACAAAAATTTATCTTGATTAATCAAATAAATAAAAGTTCTGATTAATAATTACAAAACCTACAAATAATACAAATAATAATTTGTTTTTTTGTATTCATTATTATTGATTTAATCGAAAATTACCCCGAGTAAACTATAATAGTTTTTAATGGTGGATTTTTAAAACAAAAAACGCCGGATCTCGCGGATCTTCTTTATCTTTTTCTTGTATAGTTTTCTTAAGATATCAATTCTTTGTTTATTATGCGTAAAGTCTACATAATTCATAAATTAATAAATAATTTTAATAACGCCGATGTCAAACAGAATATGAGATAATAAAGTTACATATCGTACTGTTGTACTACTGATTTTCAATACAGAGAAAATTGAATTGAAAAAGAGACAACGTGCAGTGTTATTAACAAATAAAAAACCTTTTATTAAAATAACCAAGATGGATTAAAAATTATTAAAAGTGAATTCTGTTCACTGAGAAAAAACTTTTAATAAAAATTACTATACCATATAGTAAAAATTATCACAAGTTCGTAGTCAATTTTTTTAGATGGTGCACGATATGTCTGGATTGCTAGAAGTTATAGTAATTTTTATTATGATTTATTTCTCAGTATACTCAAAAAATGATAAAAATGCCTCAAAATGCAATGGTACATATTTTATATCGTTTTACTATTTTACATTGTTTTGCATATTTTTATTATTTAAAATTCAATAAATGTTTAAGGTGGTTTTATAGTTAAAGTAAAGCACAAAATGTTATCGTTATTTTTTATTTACTTTTTGATCTATAATTTATAAAATGACCTAAAATTCATATTATTATTATTATAAACAAGATATTTGAGCTTCAACAAAGAAACAAACTTTTTAACCTGACTACGCGGTTGACCAATCAGGCTTACCAATGATTCAATTGTGATGTAAAAAAACTATACTCAAGATCAGATTTTCTATTGGAGCATTATATTTTTTAACAAGATAAGGAAATAATCATTTGTCAGATTTTGAACAAATTTTAACTTTTCATTTATAGACTTCAGTTTTTACAAGCGCTTATGTTATTTTGTCCAACTTTCAATCAAAATATATCACAGTTCATAACATGAATAATGAAATACATAAATTTACATAAGTTTTATCAGGAAACTAGCGATTATGAGTTTACTATACAATGACCTTAACTCTGAAACCCTTTTGATAAAAAAATCATTCTCATTTTCTGTCAGCATCCTTCATTTTTGAATGAGTCTTTTTTGAGTTTTTACAATTAAAATTGCAGACATACATTGCTGAAGTTTTATTTATCATAAAAATGTATATTTTCCTTTGTTCGTGTACATGATCAAACTGTATTTCTCAGTGCAATAAAAATGTTTTTAAATTAAAAATGACATAACAATGACAAATAACTTTCTTGATTTCAACAACAAATTACAATTTTCATTCTTGTACATTGTTGGACAAGTACATATTTAAAAAAAATTTTGAAAATTAAAATTATTGTTAATCCTGTGCCAATTAGCCAAAAACCAAACTGAATGTTTTTTAATTGTTTAGGTACTTCTCTCCTAATTGTATCTTCGATTTAAAAAATGGTAAAATATTTTTTATGGGATCACAAATCTAGTGAATAAAATTGCATGGGTTCACGGGTCGGTTAAATGTAAGTTATTTTTCACAAGCTCGCTAATCTGTCAAATATTTTGTGACAAATTTGATTGATCTCTAGAGATTTTTTTGACAGATCCATGATCTTAACACAACGAAACAATTATTCATCATTACACAACATGTTTTATTTAGTATTAAAAAAATTAACATAGATCTATATTATATAGTTTGTGAACTTATGTTTGCGTAGAACTGTTTTAATGCGAAAAAATTAACAAAAGTAAAACCAATAGGGTTGCGATGATTTAAATCAAATGATTTTTTTCCAAAGTTCAACGATTTGAATCGAAAATAAGAATCATATTAAAAAAATCATAAAACTAATCAAAATTTCGCAATCAAATAAAGAAACAAAAAAATAACAAAAAAATGTACAAAACCGATCAAATTTAGCGAACTCAAAAAACAAAAAAAAGACGTACAAACAAAACTGATTAAAGTTTAGCGAATTCAAAAAACGAAAAATTGATACTGACAATACCGACAAAATGTCTCACATATCTAATGGTTTTTTATTGTATAATGATATAATTGAATGTTCGTTAATTTTATTTGGATTATTTTACATCTCGTTGGAAATTAAACATAATTTGCGATACAAAATAAAACTAAAAAAATTTCATCATTCAGCCAGTTTAGTTCGGTAAGTTTTGTTATTTTTTTTGTTTTTGTTTTTTGAATTTGTAAAATTTTAGTCAGTTTGTTAAATCAGATTTAAATCTGATTTAAATACAAAAATCCATTTTTTTGAAATCATGACTAAAACTCTTTCATCTGTCATATTTCGTTTGTGTATAACCTCGTGTAGGACTTACTTTGTTGGGAAAACAAAATAAACAAAACAACTCTTTAGTTTGTAAATTTCTGTCCGAATTTCTTGTGAAAATTATAATTTTTAATTTTTTCCTCACTAAAAGCAAATTCTATACGAACGGAACGAAAAAATGCTGTTTTATTTTTGTTATTTTTTTTCACATTAACCTGGAAACACACGCGCATTTTCTGACCTCTTTTTATAATTTCCAAAATCTTACTCGGCTGACCTAATCAGTGCGGCAAAATGCTCATCGCGCGTGTTAAGCGCGTTAAATGCTCACGACGGATTAAAGCAATCGGACATGATACTAAATAAAACCCATTTTTTATAATAATAAATAATCATTTATCGCGTTATAATCGTGGACTGGAGAAAAATGACACTGCAAATTTGAGAGGCCTGCAAACTCGTGAATTTGTAATCACAACGCCCGTGAACCCATGAAATTGTAGTCACTAGACCAGTGAGCCCTTCTGGGGCAATAACATTCTGCTTTTTTGTTGATATATCAATCACATGAGCCTTCACCTTCAATTACATGTTCCTTCAATATTTGTATCTGTTGAAGTATAACAATATGATTTTTAATGTCGCATTCACCCCAAGGTGTCACAACAACCTGTTCAGCCCCTGCACATAATTAATAATGTTTCAATTATTTCATCGTTGTTGCGATAGAAAAATAATAGTTTTGGATCATCATTTTTTGTTTGTTCACTAAACTGGCATTACCGCTAGATCTGGTCGGTGCTGTTGTCAACAAAGAAAGGCACCCTGAATTCAAGCCCGAGACAAACTCGTCCAAGGGACAAGTCTCGGGTCGTTTCTAGGTTTCTAGGAAGCTCGCAAAAAAGGTTATCCTTTTTTTAGTCAAGTTCGGTGAATTGCAAAATAAGTCATCGTATACGTACACACGAGAGAATGCACACACCGTCTCATTGAAGAATTCGGATAGCATCTCTCAAGCAGACTCGCTCATGGGAGAGGGGAAGTCCGCGAAACCTTAGGGGTTTATGCAAGCAAGTTGGGCTATCGAGCTGTCGCGACAATGACGAAGCGCCGCTACCGGCAGGAGAGCTGCGCTAATGCGCGATCTCGTGGCTCGGACACATGTGAATTTAGCGAACTGTCAGAATCTGAGAACCGCTCCCGAGCGAACTTGTCCGACCGGCACTGCTGACAAAGCCAGCGACGCATCCATCCGGGGCGCTCGGAGCGCAAATTCGCCGTCGGCTTTTGAAGGTTAGATTCCGAGCTGGCGCGTCTCGGGGTGCGCACAGGCCCCGAAGACACCTCGCGCACTCGTCATCCCGTGCGTTCGAAAAGTGTCGCGTTGCCAATGTTGCCAACCGCCTCCTTCGCAATTTTATATTTGATCGCGTTTTCGATTTTACGATGGCGTCCAATTAGCGTCACGCCGCGATCCAAACCTAATCGCCATCACAGACAGTCCATTCAGCCAGCCCTCTCTCTCTCTCTCTCTCTCTCTTTCTTTCTCTCCCACTGGTCCGTCCCACGCAACGTCTCGTTTCTTTAACAGCGCGCGCCCTCAGAACCGCGCGATCAACGTAGCTGCCCGGCTTCGCACTCGCACGTAATCTCATCCGCTCTACCTGGCCCACCGACGCTGCGCCACTTGCCAGACTCCGGTGGACAGACCGGCTCAACCGGGTTCCGTCTCGCGACTGGATTCACCATGCTCCACTCTACCCACACCGCCTAGTGGACTATGCGAAACAAGTCACTAGCCCACTAGCAGCCACTCTCTCTCCTTTCTTGCCTTGCGCACTGCAACCCGTCTTGCTTCTTCGAATTTCACTTTGTTTTCGCATTTTTGCTACTTTCGTTATGATGAAAAAAAAAAAACACAACTCGACAAACTTGGATTGAACGAATATTTTTCGTTCAATTCAAAATTAGAGAGTGGGTGCGTTTAAAATTTCTCTGGTCCTTGATAATGAAGAATGCTCAGTATAATAATGCACTTGAAATGCAAAATATTTCCGCGTGTAATTTTATTAACTTAATTAAACCTTGGCAATCAACAAACAATCTTTGCGAAGTTAATTTTGTAATATTGGAAAACATGTGAAAAAATGTGCAATTTCACATTTACTATAGCCGCACAATATACTTAGTGGATGAATTTGCAAAACAATTTTTTATAAAATAAAAATGAGTAAATATGAGTAAAAAAGAGAAGAACATTAAATAAAATTGTAAATAATTGCTGGATTTTTCGTAATTAAAATTAGATTTTACTTGAAACATGTTTCTGACTTTTTAAGAATCATCAAAATTTGCTCGAGCGACGAAAAAGTTGCTTCAATTAAATATCTTTAATTAAATATTAAATACAAGGCGCTGAGATAAACGTTAGAGATGATTCATGGGCAGTTGGAGTATTTCGAGCGAATACACAAAGAAGAGATCTCATTAATTTCAACCTTTTCTTAAAGCTAGTACGTCAAGAGGACAATGGTGGACGTTACATTGAACTGCTGATTATATTATCACTGTCACCAGGACAATGAAGCGGCCGGATTGCTTATAAATCTTGCCGGTAGAAGCATCCAAAAGCCTGCACAGAACATGGAGAGGATTCTAATCAATAGCCAATACCCACTGGACAGTGTGACCGGTTCGCGCTTCGTAAAATAGTGCTCACATTTTTCAACACTATTCACGTCGCCCATTCTTCAGTCCTTCAAATTTACTTCTTTTTCTCACTTTTTTTCAAGAAAAATTGAATAACTGGTATTCCGTTCATTTTAAATAAAATGTTTGTTATATTTCATCGCTATAAATGAGCAGTACAATTTATATAATATTACCGCTTAATTTTGAATTGTATAAAAAATTTTTACACCTAACACAGTAGAAAAGTATCAAAACGCAATTCAAATGTTGTATAAATGTATGTACACTAATGCTATCGAATGATTAAAAATAATTTTGCCTTTATACAAATGTTCAACTAATTCGAAACGATTCACTGTGCTGTACAAATTATGGTTTTTCATTATCATAATAAATAAATCGAAACAGTGATGTTTGTCATTAATTAACAATAATAATTTATGATGAAATGATATGTTATTGGGATGTATATTATAATATCGTTAAATTAAATCCTTGCCGAGGATTTCATTAGCTCAAGTTCAATCAACAATTTACAGCAATTTTCGTTCACAAGGCACGTTATTCTAAATACAAACATTCTGCTTGTGTTATATAATTTAAGTAAGTATAAAAGAGTACTTGTGTTGAGCCATAAAATTAGCTGAGTATTCATGTTTACTCATAGTTTAGTTTCATGTTTCACCTTTGAACGAAACATCTGATTGGACCTCAGTAAACCAAGTGTGCTTGGGAGACCGTTTGAAAGGTTGTCATTCACTCTCAAAGTCTCCGCAGGAATGCTAACATTTTTGTTGGCAAATAAATAGTTACGCGAAGCTAAATCATTTTTTTTCAGCTCGTGGATTTGTTCCAACTTGGACGGCAAGTGTAATTCGGAATCAGTTTCTTCCTCGTTGTCGGCACTGTCCACATCGCCTGTGAATAGAATTTCCAATCGTGTTATTATTAACGTTTCAAATAATCCTGCCGCATTGATTAATTAATTTGATAAATTAGATTTCATGAAGTGATGAACGACTAACCATCGGAACTGTTGGTCGAAGGTAGATAGTACCGTGAGGACTGTAATTTACTGTTACTGGAACGGTGTTCTCGCAAATCATTATTTGCAGTGTTGTACTTGAATTCACGAGGCAATGTGTAACTCCTCGGCAGCGACACTTGACTGCCCTCCATGTCACTGATTTCTCCTGCTCCTTCACCATCCACTTTTGAACAATCATCATCCTCATTTTGACTCGTACGCAATCTTTATATAACAACAACAAAAAATCGTGTTTTAATTCAAAATTTTTAACAAATAATTATTTGTAAATTTTAAAAAATAAATTAAATAAAAGGGGTAACAAAATAATTGACGTAATGAAATTGTTAAAACCAAGATGATGAAAACCAAGAAGTTCTGAAATTACCTATGATTGGTATGAGGTAACGGAGTCCAATGAGGGTAATTTAATGGAAGTCCCCGAGGGGTCAGCAAAATTTCTGGCGCATCGGACCTGTCTTTTTGCGGTGTTTTCCATACATTATTGGAGTGCGAGGCGTGGTGGTGATGAAGCGAGGACGAAAGAGACTGCTGCAACAAGCAATACATTTTGACCGGAGGCCAGGGGGATATCGTTGCATTGCCGTTTTGTTCCGATATTGGCACAGAAAGGAGCGTGGTCGGAGATGTGTGCAGTTTTGTATTAGGCGGTGGTTGCTGATTCGAGACAACAGGCGACACCGGGGAAGTTGATGTGGAAGCTGAAGGCGGGGGCACCAGTTTCCCTTCTTTTATTTCTTCCTGGATAGCCCGGAGTTCGCGAAGCTGTTGCTGCTTCTTCTCCCGCAATTTTTCGTGAATTAAATTTACATTAAAGGAGCCTCCGATTCCTAGATCCAGTTCACTCTTCTCCACGGTTTCCTTGAAAATGAGAAATGTTCGATTAAAATATTTGAGAATGTTTATTTTCAGTTACAATAATTGTACGATTATTTTGTTATCTTACCTCAATCGGTTTTTCCAAGGGTCTTTTCCAAAATGGTATCAATTGTTTGGTACCCATACTGCCGTTCAACAGCTGCTTTGATTCACTATTCATCGACACTGGTAAACAATTCATCTGATGCTGAACTGGCGGTGGAACAAACGACGTAGGTTTTTTCTTTTTCCGATTAGGATTCGTCACAGTTGGATTGGCAAATCGACAGTTGAAAACTCCGGGAATCCCACCGTTACTTATTTTCACTTTTCTAATACCAACATCCATATTCATCTTCTTATCCCCTATGCCATTCTGATGTTTACTATCGGAATTATCCTAAAAAGCAAATTATTATATGTTAAATATCATCAGACAATAATGTTAATTCGTAAAAATATTGAGTTTCAAAATTATTACTTGATTCGAAAGAGTCGTTACGTTGGTGCCATTCATTCTTCCTCCAGCTTCATACATAAGTCTTCGCACATGAAAAAATCTACAACGAAGGTGATCAACTTTCATAATTGAATTATCAATGATCGTTCAACAAATAATTCCGTCTAAATCATAATTTACCTATAGTAGAGACCCATAAAACACAAGCCTCCGAAAAATAAACTAAGTAGTGTCAAAATGAGCGTTGCAGGACGAGTGTGCAATTGCAACGAAAATAAATCATTTCGGTTGCTACCAGCAGCCCATATTCCAATTAGCAGGCTATTTTCTAGGAACATCACAGTGTAGAAAATTATCATCTTTTGCCGATGATTGGTCTCATGTAAATTGACATACGCAAATATGTACACAAAAGCTAGTAGAGAAGCCAAAAACGCTTTTCTAGAAAAAGGAAGTTTCTCGCCCCCGTGGAACAATCCGTCTGGGGTGAGGAGCAGCCAAGTGAGCATCGAGAGCCAATGAAGAGCCATCACGACGATCAGCCACTGGCCACCGTACAATGTGGCATAGGCGATGAGTGCTCCAACGCGGGCGCTGACAGTTCCAAGGCGCCATCCAAGTTGCGCCAAAACACCCAACCAGGTGAGCACTAGTCGCTCCAAATTGCGCAACCGGGCAGCTCCTTTGCTAAAACTGGCGACGGCCCAGCAGATACTCCACAATGAGAGCCCTGCTGAGATAGCTGTTAACTTTGACAATTTGTTCTCGCCAGAGGCTTTGAGGCTAAAATCCGACTGGTCGATTCGGTCCATGCCGATTGATAACAGGTACAATTGTAGCAACAACATAGGCGCTGCTTCACAAAAAGCATGAATGAGACGCAGCACACAAAGCTCTCGAACCTGAAATATAAAGAAAGGACATAATTACAAGATTAACTTTGTCAATGATAATAGCATTTGGTCAAAGACAGTGATAAATATTGCATTTGTGGTTTTCTGTTTTATTTTTATTGTACTTCATAATAGGATTGTTACAAAAATATATTAAAAGGAAATGATACGAAATGGAAAAGAGAAAATACTCACCTCATGTTTAACATAGGCTAGATCAACTGGTATGAAAAGTTTGAAGTACCTCCAGAGCACACCAACTTGAGTCGAGTGAAAGAACAACACAAATCCCATTGTCCAGCTACACGTTTTCTTTTCTTGCAACAAATTTGTGCCTATCATGTTGTTTGTCAGCTTACCCCTCGCACCCCATAAATACCATCTCAAACTAACCACCTGCAAGATGAACAATCATTCATTATAAACAAATCACTTACAATAAATACATGCCACAATGATTCAATCAGTCTGGTACTTCTATATCCTTTCAATTAAATTTTGAATTTTCTTGCAACTATCGGTTTTATTTCTGATTCAATATAAAATGTAACATGTGACTAACCTGTGATATGATTAAGGACACTATGACAAACGTAATACTCAAAGGGAACATAGCGGAAGGCACCGAGGGGTTGTAAGCCAAGGCATACCCCATGGTTAGGTCGAAGACAACGTCACAGAAATAGGAAGCCAGTGATATTATATTGAACAGGACGTCGCAGAGCGGCAAGAATTCATGTTGGTGTTGCTGTTGTTGGGCCATAATAGGCCACCCTCGTCCATTTGGTAGTCCAGCGTTGTCCTGTCACTCACTCAGCACACCAGCAGCTGCCTCCCTGGCAAAAAAATTTGCAAATCACAACTCGTGCAAACAACTTGTACCCTCATAACTTAGACAATTGTTATCTTTTCATAATAGAACTTGAAAACGCAAGGGACTCACCGCATTCCTTACATGTCATCAGCGTCGGCCGACTGCGAGTGACATTCTTAACCTGGATGCGCCCTGGACCAACACTGGAATGTGAGGAATTCCAGCCTTCGGCGTTGCGCCGCCAATCACAGCCCGCGACCGCACGTTAAAGGCACTCGCGCATCATCGGAGTCTGCGTTACATTTTTCACCGAACGCTCTTGCGGGGGATTGTAAACAAATTATTAGCACTCGGTGGAACACCGATTTACAAAAACTCACGGGACGACGGTGGGCCGGAACAAAGTGACGGGAGAGCCCCGATGGTGATACAAAAAACAACTTAAAAGCAAACAGAAACAGCCCCGCTGCTCTACCTGTTGATTCAGCGATGAGCTATTTTACAAGAAACTGTGTACGCTGATTGCGCACCCCAGCGCCACCACCGGGGAACGCGCCAACTTCGCAGCAGTCGCGCACAAGAGGGATCCTGCGAATTGTCTCCGAGCACAAGAGAGAGAGTTTTAGGAGGCGACTTTCATTTTTTTGCTTACTTTTTTCCATATTTTTTGCGTCATTTGTCAAATGATGATTTGTATGGAACTGTCGCTGTCAGGTTGCTTTTTTAGCTCTCAAAAAGGTTTTGGAGGGATGGAACTGACGTTATATAGGACGTAGGAATGTTGACAAATTGTTTTTAACATATTGTTTTACAATTTTTCTGGGCCACGAATTACACTTTCCATTCTTAATGTAACAAAATGTTTTCCTAACTTTTTATCCTTATTTTTTGTTTCTACAGACACGATAAAGATATAAAATATTTTCATCTGATCAAAAAAAATTACATTTTGCAACTAGCAGAGAATTATTTTTCAAAATTCATTTATTTCTTTGCAGAGGAATAGAACTTTTTTTCAATAAGATTTTTTTGTCTTTAGAAAAATGTCTTTGGACAAATTTAGATTCCTAAATGTTTGTATTAGGTAATCCTCCATCCTCCATCTTCCATCCATCCATACATAATAAAAAAGTTGATGATACCCTGAAATTTGATCTGTGGCCAATAAATTTATTTAAAAACTTATAAATTTTGACTATTATAATTCACAAATCTGATTGAACGCGCAAAATTCCTATGGTGCCACATAATTTTATTTAACTGAAATGATGATTGATTTTGTTTAAGCAAAAGAATTTTCATCAAATAGGACCGTTAAATACATAGACATTTACAATTAATTCATTATTTTTATCAAATTATAAAAGTTTTTTTTATAACTCGTAAAGAAAAATTGGAGGAGAATGCGTGTAAAACATTGTTGGAGGAATACGGTGTTAAGACATTTTCACGTAAAATACTCTAATTTTTGTTATTATAAGATGACAGCCTCTTAAGGTATTATTTCACAACGTTTACCTATTTTTCCTCAAGCGTTGTAGGATTTTCCGCAAATGTCAAAAAACTGAACTGCGCTGAATACTGCGCTTAGACCATAACACATCACTGGACAAATTTTGACACTTGTCGGATTATCCGACGACAGTTGAGGAATTATCCGTTATAACGATTACTTTTTATTTCTAAGTTCATATTGAAGGAGTAATACGTCAAACTACCTATTATCAGTTAAAATTAAATGCTTCAATTTTTCTTTTTCCGTGTACTAAATCAGCCATTTTTTTTCTAAGCTCCGCCCACATGTCAGATCCCAATCTCTCATAATATTCTCAAATAGCTAACTTCACTTCGCTTAGGACAACTACCCTATTTTCATTGGTCTATTTCAAATTCTATATTTTCTCTTTGGCACCCACATATATGTATATGAGCATACACATACATATATATGAATATAATTTTTAATAATGAAAATCAAGATAACTATGCTTTACAGTGACACTCTGCAGACTGACCTGAAGTTCCGTTCATGTCAATAAACAATTTATTGTTTTTAAAAGAGACGATCGACTAAATATAATCAATAAAATTATTATTTTTGTATTCAAAACCAATTATGAAAATCTTTGACATTCAACATTGATGCAAATAAGAAATTATTGATTGACATAGTACTGTTTAATTAATTAATTTAATAAAAGTTAATGATTAATATGTGCAGTTATATTTTTATACCTTCATGTAAAGACATTTATAATGTAATTATTATAAGTTTGAATTTAATATGTTTTGGTTTGGTTTATCAATTTTCGGTACTTTTTAAGTTCAAAGGAATCAAAAATAGCGATATAAAAAGTTATGTTACTCATTTATGGTACACGTGTGTTATCTTATTAGCATCTTGATCTGATAAATTGATGAATAGAAAAAAATTGATCAAAGAGTAATTGATTCCTGAGCAGATTTCCAATTATTTCATTCAGATAAACACTTTAGACAGATGTGTCATATTTGTTTACAATTTTGAATTATCCGTAACAAATGAATACTTTTACAGTCATTCTCTCAAATAAAAACGCGAAAATACAAGATCAGTGCGTGAACAAAGGATTAAACAAGTCGAAGGGCAAACGATGGGAATGACCTACGGTTGACCTCAGCCCGTCAATCATCCTTGTCACGTAATTTCGTGCGAAGAATAGCATAAAACTGTTTCCCGCCGTTTGAAATAGTGCGCGGAACTACGTTTTATTTATCACGTACGCAGAGGGCAAGTGGGGAGAAACCGGCGCACACCTTGTGCGCCTGGCATTTCTCCTGCCAATGACTAATCCGGTGTCGAGCTGCGCGGACTGAGCACAGACAGCAGTTGTAAACACAAAACATCACATTCCGAATTCGCGAGCAAGATTCTCGCAGCAGGATCGATTGTCAAGTGTCAAACACAGTGAATGCTGACAGACCTGTCCAAGATGCCCACCATGAGACAATTTTTCTCAGGTAACTATTTTTCAAACACGCGCATCTTATTCGGTTTGACAAAGAGCGCGAATGCACTTTGCAAAATCGTGTGCGCGACATGCTTGACGTCTGTGATATTGTTCAAAGTACGCATTTGTCAGTCTGTCTTATGATAAGAGAAATGCGTTGTTCGGAGAACAAGTCAGCGATCGGACAATGACAGAGGTCGTATCAAATGCGGGGGTACGATTTTGACCCGAGGCAACGACCGCTTTTGGAGCACGGACGGTCGTGGGGAAACCAGTCTGACACAAACACAATATGCGCTAACGATGCGGTCTACAAATTTTTGACACTTTTTTTTCTTTTTTAACTCTTACGTCAGACGATTTATAGATCAAATAATACAAAACAAGTTATTTTCAAAAAGAGCGCTCGTGTATCTTATTCGAATCTTTCTAATTTCTTTTTTGTGCTTTATTGTTTGAGATACCGGAGTTCGAGCCGGAGTTCATTCATTTGAAAACATGAATGAAAAAGTTGACCTCAATGATTTTGAATATTTGAACTCGATGTGTTTGATTTCAAGTGTAATATTTTTCTTTTTGTTTGACGTTTTTATATTTTCTAACTGATAGTAAAAAATTATTCATGAAAATGGAAATTAATGTATTCATTTTAACAATTGTAAAAATAATATTTTTTATAGCCAAATTGATTAACGAAGATTTTGATACAAAATGAAAACCTGTCATGTTTTCTTTGTAAATTAATGTTTTTGTGTTGAGCAAAGAAAATTTATTATCCATCGTTAGATGGACTTGATAAATTTATTATATTATGATTATGAAAAGCGAACGGGCACAAAAAATACATCTTTATTCCAAGACACAACTGTGTAGGGTGTTTAAAACCAGTTTTACAGTTGATATCAGGTTTAAAAACATTGCATTCAGAACAAGCATATCAATTTGAATAAACTGCACACCATGTAATTTATTACATTTAAATTGAGAATATGCACCAAACCATTATGTTAATAAAATTTGATATGAAACCTATTTTATTTAATGAAATTTCTATACAGCGTTATAAATTTTTTTATAAGTTTTTAACGTGAAAAGTACCAATTTTTTTTTCGATAAACAATTGAAAGTTTTGAAAAAGTGAAATTAAGCGTAAATACTCGCGTGAATTTTAAAGCAATCATGATAGCTTCTAGAGGTCAAAACTGCAAGATGTATAATTTTTCCAGAAATCCCAAAAAACTGATGCACCCAGGGGGACAAAGTACAAGAAAAAAACGCATTATTTCGCATTCAAACGCCCTTATATACACCTATTACCACAGAAAATTTAAAGTACCCATGATAGTTAGATTTTAAAGGCGCGTTTTTTTTACTTTAGCCCTCTTGGGTGCCCCAGTTTTTGGGATTTCTGGAAAAATTATACGTCTTGCAGTTTTGACCTCTAGAATCTAACTATCATGACTGCTTTCACTTTTTCAAAATTTTTTCAGTTGCTTACCAAAAAACAAGAAAAAAAAATTTGTTATTTTCCACATCAAAAACTTCCGCTAAATCAATTTTTATTATATTTCACTCATTAAATTCTGAAGAATATTAACATTGACCTTCTAGTTATTCACATCAATTTTAAAAATTATAAAAATGATTTATTAAATGACAAAACGTTTTCAAATGTGGTCACGTTGCATATAGTAACTAAAAATGAAAAGTGGAATAATAACCGGATTTGCGGTCGGAAGGCTCTCTTTTTCAATTCAAAAAAGTATCGAGAAAAAAATTTTTCAATTTCGATAGAGGAAGAAGAGCGCATACCCGGTTATTACATCCGAGTCTTTGAATATAGTTCGTTAAATTTTATACAAATTTTAAATTCATTTTAAAAGCTCCATAATTATTGCAATTTAAAAATGCCATTTTGACTGTATCGCTAGAATTTTTTGGATTTTCAAATAAAAATTACTTTTTTCCTTCGTTTCAGCTTGCAAAAGTTTAGCAACTTCAGTTAGCAAAAATGGAAAAACCGACAGCCCAAGACTGCAAGAATTTCGAAAGAAGCTGCGGGAACGTACGCCTATTGGTATGCACTTTGTGTACATTAAATCCTTCGTTCGAAATAAATTCTTCCAAGTGTCAATTTTTTATAGTATAAGACTGTCTTCAATTATTTATTTTTCCATCAAGTTTGAAAATGTAAACTGAAAAAAGAAACTAGACTGATATCATTATTCAAAAATGAAAATCGACCGAAAAAAAAAAATGTTTTGAAATTCAAAATCAAAACTCGAGAAATCATCGCCAAAAACAAAGCCGATTTCCTCGATGCACAATCAATTATGTAAAATCAAATGTTTTTCCTCACGAAAATTTATTCTATGCGAATATAAATTCATGAAACACGTGATTGCGCACGTTTTTTTTTCGATTGCCACGAAAATTTATGCAGAAGATCGAAAAACAGATGACATTGCCTGTGAATAATCCTGTAAAGCAGTGACACGGCAAGAAACTTGGAACAGCATTCACTAACACTGATAAGTCCGGGAGTTTGGTTTGAGAAAGAGAACAATGGAATTATTAATATTTGACGTATGTAAAAAAAGTACCGTTTGACTTGTTGGTCCTTTCACTCGTGATTTTATGCAGAAGCTCAAGTTGTAAATTACGTCATGTATGGAGAAGCAGGACAAGGATTGCTAAGAGTTGTAAAACACGAAGCATTTATTTTTAAAGAACAACTTTCTGTTCTGTTTTGAGTTGGAACAATTTGTTTTACTGCTGGTGTTATAAATGTTTAATTTGTTTTAATAATAAACAAGAAAACTGTCTTATTTGCAGGAAAATTGGAAGAGTTGCAAGGAAAACATCCGTACCAGGAAAAGGAACCTCTGCCACCTTTCCCAAATAATACAAATCCAGTAACAGGAGAAATTGGAGGACCTCGCGGACCAGAGCCCACGCGTTACGGAGACTGGGAGAGAAAAGGACGAGTTACAGATTTTTAAATTACTTTAGTCTTAAGATCATATATAAATACGTAGTTCATATGAGTCATTCAATTTGAAATTTATTTCTTATTCGTCTGCCTGTCGACTTTATTTTACCAATAACGATTTAGGAAAAATCATTTTAACTTGAAAAAAATGGAAAAACAAAGGAAAAAAATTGTATTTGAGATTAAATCAACGCACACACTGTGCATGAAATTTTGAATTGCAAAAGTTATAAACAGAGTTGATGAAAAGATATAAACAGACAAATGACTTGTATATTTATACAACAAAATATTAGAGGAATATTTTTTTATATTATAGTGATAAGATGATCTAAGTTATACAAATCGTTGCTGAAAAAAACGAATTACGCAATGACTGATGATCCAATTTAGTAGTAGCTTGAACCATCGTGCAGTTCTATTTTTAGAAGAACTGCCAACTTTTATATTTTGATTTGTGAATCGCGTATGTTAACCGTACTGGTTACTTTTTAAATCATTCAAAATAGAACATCATATTTATACACGAAAAAAAATTAAGTGAATTCTACTTGCCGACACAAGGAAAAATCGCTTAAATATCAGCAAACCAATTTTCTATATAAATTGAGTGAATGTTATTTAAAATTTATTTCAAAGAAATATTTACACAGGGCATTTTATTTGATCAACTCGCAAGTAAAATTCTTACTATTTTTTCTGTATAAATATTTTTACTACGAAAATAAAAAGCTCAATACATACAGTTTTTTAATAAAAGTATTGATTTTATAAATGTAAGTGTTAATTATTTTGCCAGGCTGCAACTTGTTTCTAATTAAAACAACCCTTATTTTCTAATGCTTAGTATGTCTTTCAACCTAATGATAAAATATTGTTGACAAATAACCTAGAGTGCGTATTCAAGTGATGTTTTCTTACATAAAATATCAAAAATTAACCCTCGGATACTTGTTACTTTTTTGAATTAAAAAAAACGTGAAAAAAGGTATATTTAAAGTCCCTTTTTAGAATCCATCGATTCAAATGTTTATATAAAAAAGAAAATATTTTTACATTTTGAGATTCCCTCTGTAGTAGCTCCATTAAAAATTAGATTGGTATTTTATAAGTTCATCCAAGAGTTCGTTTGAATGAACTACATGAAGTCAAGGTTTACAAATCAGAAAACTGTCTTATATATATATATATATATATGAAAATTATATTTTAAATTAACAATAACAGTAACAATCGTGCTAGATATATAAAACATAATGGAGATAATGTACATGAATTGTAATTATTATTGAACTATCACTTTTATTAATACGCCTTTATAATTTTTATCTTGTGATAAAATGGTAAAACATTGAACGAACATAATCAAATCAAACAGTTACATCAAATTAATTCTGAACGATCTCTCGGATCGCTTTTTCTTTTAAATTATAAATGAATATTATAATTCCTATCAAGTGCACAAATTTATTTAACCCTTCAAGGACAAAAAGTTAAATCTTTGTTTTATTAACATTATAACTTGAGTTGAAAATTCATTCATAAAATTGACACAATCAAATTTATGTAAAAATAATATTTTTATTTCAATCAAATTTTGATAAAAATACTGAAATTGGTCATGTTGCACATATGCAACATTAATACCTCGAAGGTTAACTAAATGTGACCATTCACGATCCAAAAAAAATTAAAAATATTCTATACAAAAGCATTTATTTTAGTTTTATTAGCATTAAATTATGTGATCATAGTATTTACAGCTATAAGTATACATAGCTTGTAACATTCATGACAACTTTGAACTTGCACTTTTCATATTATATCTTTGAAATAACACGTTAATGTATTTCAAGTTTGGGAATAGAAAATTAAAGTAATTTTTTGCTTATCGTCATTCTCTCAGTATATAATTTGTTGCTTCACTTTTTACAATTTACTTATAGCTATGTACTAAATGTACTAAACTTTTTAATGTAATGTTTAAATCAAGTACGCTTATACGACATAGACTACAACGTTGCAACATAATCTAAAACAATCATAAAAGAATTGAATTTGATTATACAGACCTCTTAGTATAAACAAAAGTTTACAAACGGCATCACATTTTCATTGCAGACCAACCCTTGCTATAATAAAATCTGAAACTTTTTTGCAATATTTAAAATAATCAAAAGTTATAACGTAAAGTAAAAAATATCATCAATAAGACGTCAACAATATGAAAGCAACATACAGCATGATTTAAATTAACTAACAATGATACTAAATGAAGTACAATTTGAAAACATTTTGGATAATTCAATAATTAAAGTCGAATTTTAAAAGATAATTCAATGGTCGAGACATCTGAAGTTTTGATACGATATCTCGTCTTGAAAGCATTGTGTTTTTCACTATGAGGATGCTTTTCACGCTCGGCGATGTCAGAACTAAAATGATTTTGAGCAGCATTGTCACTAATTTTAGCAGAAAGGTAAGGACCACATCGGTTTGGCATTCGAGGAGCAGCAGAAAGACAGTCAACTATCTGGCTTAGAGTAGGCATGCAGATTTTGTCGTATCCTGAAAAAATACATTACATGCTTATCATTTTTTCTCCTTTTTTGTTATAATTCAGAAAGATGTTTTCATATATTTTGAATATTTAGTTTTACTTTTGTTTTAGTTATCAAACTTTGAGAACATTTTTTTAACCCAACACATACATAGTGAGGTAGAAAAGTACCCCAATGATTTTTTTAAACATGAATTGTAGTATTTTGTAATTGAATTTTTATTACGAAGTCATGTATGATGTTCTGATTTAAAAAATACTTGAATCAAATAGAATATTTCAGTCAACACAAAGATTTACAATATCATACTAAAGCTACTACATATATATGTGTAGGGTTAAAAAGTAGATAAATTTGTTTGTCAGTGAAAAAAAGTGAAACATGTGGTGTATTGTTGATAACTCGCATTACTTATATTTGATTTTCACAAGAAAGACATATAAAGCACTTTTGTTATTAGTCCATGCAAAAGTATAAAGAAATCAATTAAACAAAAGATTAAACAAAAATCAATTAAAATTTGTTTGTCACATTTTGAGCATGAGTATAAGCGGTAACAGTACGATATATACGAAACACCTAACTTTATACCTTTTATATTTTAACAATAAAAAAACGGAACATACAAGTTGTTTCGTGTGTGATCTATCAAATGTCACAGTATATATGGTATACAAAACAGTCCATCACGATAAAAGTGATTCTATGTATAGCATGATTTTGATGTTATTTTTTTGACATGCTTGTGAAGTGCAAATATACGCAATAGAATAATCTAATGGATCGGATCAACTATAGCTAACATTACGAGAACTGAAACAATGCAAACAAGAAACACTTTTCGTCGCTTCGTATAGTTTTAATAATCCAACGGTATGTAGTTAAGGATATCATTGTATAAACAGTACAATAACTCGTCGAATAATGAATCAACTCTTTGTTTCATTGGTTATCATTTATTTGTAGCATTAAAAATATACAAACGAACAACAATATCACCAATATAAATTCTTTTTATATAGAAAAAAGATCTTCGTTCGTTTGAGAGAGGAACGAATACGTAATCGTATAACTCGAACTGGCAGATCAGCGCTATCAATTTTTACATTTTACATCTACAAATAATAATCATGAGACTTGTAACTTCATTTTTGTCTTTGTGATGAATAAAATTGTTTTACGTTATCTTTTTCTCGATCTACATTATATATAAATAATTTTATTTATTAGAAGGGATACAATATTAAAATCTTAATTGACTATTGGTACGAAAATTTACGGAACAAAAAATGATGTAATATCGTCAAGCTAACAACACAAATTTCGTTTTTTTGAATCTTTAAAAATGCATATAGAAAAAAAGATACTGTATCCTCTTCTTTTTAATATCATTTTTTTAATGTCGATAAATATGATGATTGTCTGTATATGGTTTGATTGCGAAGAGTTTTAAGCATTTTGGGACTTTTAAAACTGATCTGCAATTGAAGTTCAGGTAACCAGAGTAATTTTAAAATTTTCTGGCGTAACTAATCTAATTTCGTGTGGGTACCATCAGACTTCTCCAAGTGAAATTAATTTAAATATTTTTGAAAATAAATCTTGTTTCATTTCAATTCCTGTAAGAATTATACTTTGAATACGAAATGAACTTGATACACTTTTGTCAACATGACAAATAAAAAAAGTCAACAAAGAATTTTAAAATGGGCTATGATATTTAAGTAACAATGAAAAATGAATTCTCAGAGAAGTCTGAATTTTATTTTTTTTCTGATTTCTTAACTGTAGATCACTGATTGTATTGATACATTGAAAATACGATTTCATAAAAGCGCTTTGTTTTTGCAGTGGCATTTAAAAATCTGTTATAATCGTTAACTTTCCATATAGGTTCTCTCAGTTAAATATTTCATCAATATAAATTGGCTTATTTTACCCAGCACCTATTTTTATATCCAACACTAAACTGTTTTTTTATGTTTTAATATTTATTTTCTGAATTTTTATACTGAACATAAATAGACATTAATTTTTTTTCGTTTAATATTTAAGTTTTCACTCAATTTTTTTAAACGTTTTTATTTAACTTGTTTTAAATGTTTTTTTAACTTTTGTTACAGCTTCACTTTCCCTATTACACACATTGGGTAATATATCATATCCTACCCTACTTTTAATTTTCACTATAAAAAATCATAGTGTATCTCAATTATCTTTCATTTTTCAACTCATTATTGTTTAATTTTTCATTCCAACTCCAATTGCTTGATTGCATACTCTTAACATTTATATTAAGTTATAATTTTTGATTTTCTTTAATTATTTTATTAGTTCAATTTTATCGATGAAATTTAAGGTCTTTAATTAATGCCAATTTAAGATTCCTTAGTCGACATATAAAAATTGTTCGTTGAAGATGTACAATTAACAATATAACATCACATCATTTTGTTCAATTCAACTTGAAAATTCTTTCATTTTACAAGTTTATTGCAGTAAAATTTCGGCTTGGAAAAAAAGCAAAAAGGATCCGATATAAACGTATTTTACAATTTAACCAAAATAAACCATTGTATATATTCTGATAATTTGAGGCACAACTACTTAGCAAAAATGAATCCTATTTTCCCAACAGTAGGAACTTGTACAAGTCAAACAATTTACTTTCCTCGTCAGCAGACACCTGAAAACTTTAACGTCTATTACAGCACTGTTTCTTTTCCACTAATGATTTTAATCCCATGTTGCGTGAGTATCATTTTAATAGTATCGCTTTTAATTTTCTTTTTATCCCCTTCTTCCTGTGTCTCTTCATCCTTGTCCGCATTCTCATCGAGCGAATCCAAATTATCCCCAGAAGAATCGTACTTGCCAATATTATCAGCAGATCTTCTAAAAGTCCTGCTCTGTCTGAATGTCCTGATATTGTCAGCAGAAGCCATATACTTGCTATCTCGTGCCTCTAAAAGTTTATTTCCCGGGATCTTGAATGAGTACTTGGTATACTGTAAGTTATCAACGGACGAGTACCTTCTCTTCTCCGGTGTCTTACTAACTTTTCTCGCCAGTGATCCCTTTCTCCCAAATTTTTTACCACTTTTTCCCATCGCAATCTCATCTTTTGGCACAAATAAAATGGGACTGTGCATGTCGGTGTGTTCCGTCAGCGATCTACTATGGCGCCGGTCAATCTTCTTACTATCAAATTCCCCGAACTCGTTCTCCGGATTTTCCTCCTCGAGCACACCGTCACCCAAGTCGAGTTTCAGGCTGAGTTTGTTCAGTGAGAGAGATTTGATTCTTTTTTCTTCCAGGACCAGGGGTTTATCGAAACTGGAGGCTGGTTCCCCGCAGATCTCGCAGGTCTCGTAGGTCGTTGTTGTGTCTTTTACACTTTGTTCCGGGATATCCGAGTCGGCCTGTAGGTTCCAGCTGCAGATATCGCACTTGGTTGAATCGTCGTCAACCGGCGAACTGCAGTTCGATGGCACCGTGTAAAATATTTCTGCTGACGAGGGGTCATTCGGCAAATAGCAGACGGAGCAAAATTCCTCGGTGGGCACGTCAAAGTCGTTAGCAGTAATGAGTTTGGAGGTGCTGTCGCTCTGAGAGACTTCAGGTTTTTTCACGAGCGAAAGACGCTGACGGTCGCTGCGCTTGATGGACTCGTAGCTCTTGGACTTTTTGGAATTGATCTCGTAAAGTCTGATGCCAGTGCCTGTTTTCGGTGGGTCGATGTTGATCGAGTCCAGGCTGCCCTGTAGGAAGATACTCGGGTGACCGTTGCTTTGGAGCCTCTCGCGGGGCAATATCAGAGGCTTTTTGGCAATGCTCGAGCGCACAATAGTATTGTCCTCGTCGCTGTTGTCGTCGCGATAGCGCCGGTGACGAAAACTGGACGAATGGTAAGCGCTCTTGCGCGACTCGTGGCGTCTTCTTTTCTCCCTCTTGGGACTCTTTGAATTGACTATTGATTTCATAAACTTACCCTCCAATTCCGCTGGACTCAACTCCTCACTCTGCTCCTCCTCGTTTTGGTTCAGGGATTCAGTCTTAAGGCAGTACTGGTCGCTCTGGTGTAAGTCATCTGTAACCTCGACTCTGGAAGAAGCGACCTCCGATGTCTCGTCGTCAGCCTCGTGTTCGCTTGGCACTTGTTTGCTAATGGAAGATTCGATTGGTTTCTCGAGGTCCGATTTTTCCTTGTCGATCAAATTTGGTTCGTCTTGAGACGAATTTTGAAGATTCATTTCGAGCACGCAACGCGACAGATCATCGACCACTAAGCTTGCTGTCGATATTGCTACTACTTTACTAAGTGATGATTGTGTCGGAGTATTTAAGTCTTGCGAATAATCATTGGCATTGTATGGAAGATCTGACTTACTTGATATTCCAAATGCAGCGTGAAAGAAGTGGTCACAAATTTTGTTTGTTAAAATTGGTTATTTCAAAGTTGAGCGAATTGATTAGTTGATTAAAATTGGAGGGTCGATCGAAAAGTTTAACAAGTATTGTTACAAGTGTTGAGAGTAAAATAAGTTTTCAGTGGTATCTATTGAATAAACCCATCAAAGTTTTGATACTTACGTTTTCGATGCAGGTTTTGCATCGTATATCTCATTTTCATAGATGTAATCAATCACAGCATCTTGTAATAAATATTTTACACTTTCGCCACGCTTCAACGCTCGCCTTATTCTAGTTGAACTAATTTCGTTTGGTATCCATTCCGTAACTATGAATATATTATGCTGCAAAAAAAGATACAATTTGTTGAATAAATCAGAACACGAATGGTTTAAATAATGATGATCGAAATTGTTTACCATATGTCTTGATAGAATATCAGAATCGTAAACAAATTTGTTTGGGTCGGAACCTTCCCGCGTAACAACAACGAGTCCAAATTCTCCAACGATCCTGTCAATCTGCAAGCCAAACCACAAATATTAAACCAAATGTTCAACCCACAAGTGAATTAATCATTCATATTCATTTATACTATTACTGCGACAAACAACTGTATTTATTTGTGAAATTTTAATTTGTTAACAGTGCAAATCATGACGAATTTCGTACAGTTTTTACTTACAACTAAATAGGAGGAAAAGTCAAAGATTAACATTCTAATTATTGTCATATAACAAAATAAAAATTCTGCAATAAACAATTTAAAAATTTATTTTCATATAAACAATATTTTTTTATATGATAGTATTTGAATGAAAAAATTATTGCAATTACATCTTCATCAGCCCACAGATTGGGAACAGCAAAACTTTCAAGGAGATCAGCTCCACAGAGCAACTTGATTTGTACCAAATCGTTGACTTGTTTATTTTTCACACAGTCTGGTATCCAGTCAGTGTCCTCGTCATCAGGACTCTCGCAATCGTTATTCAGAACTGAATTGAGAACGTTTTGATGGTGCGTGAGACTGGCCAGTGTACGGGTCCAGACATTTTGCCTGATCTCCCAGGTGCTTATTCTTATCCAGTCGTTGCTTCGTAGCGCCAGTTTCAGCATCTCCAGTCGGTCGGACGAATGGATCAGTTCTTTTTTTATGTATGCATCATTTACTGGCGTAACTACGCCGCCTAACACCTCGTATGTTCCCATTCGATGAAAATGATCTCGGGCAATTTCTGAAATTACACAATTCAACAATTATTCTTGTGAGCCAAAACGTTTTTTGTTCAATTTTCTACATTTTTGTGATCTCTCATCACACATCATTTATCTGACCTTTCATCATTCTGGTTTCAATTTCTAATTAGTGATATTGATTTACTGAAATCTACACTATTTTGAGAATCCTGCCCAATGATGTATATTACACACACTATATTTTTTTATCGAACCAAACACTCAGAGATACTTGACATTAATTCAATTTGGTGCAATAAATAATAACCAATAAGAAATATGACGACTACAAAAATGTTGCAAAAATTATTTAGGATTTTTTTGTGTGAAACTGTCATAGGGATTTAAAAAAATTTGTTTTCTTCTTAACACGTACACTTTTTTCTGTTAAATCTAACCTCAAATTCTCTCAATCTCACCAAGTTGAATTAGATAAAAAAATGAAAAGTAAACATTTCAGTTGGGGATAATAAATAACAAAAATTGAAACGAAGATGCCGTACAAGAAATAAATAAAATTATATAGCTGCAAGATGACAACGTCCAAAATCAGGTTCATTAATCATGAGGGATTAATTATTAATGATGTTTACATTTACATTGCTTGAGGAACTCACCGAACATTCGTAAATGCATGTTTGTCGGTGGATTATAACTGCCACATGACATCAAAATGACTCGTTGCGGGGCCATCGTTTTTGACACGAGCGTTGTTTGTGTGAAACTGACAGATGAACGGTGAACTCGCAGTGCTCCTCCCGTGTTTCAAGATTTTCAATTGGGTATTATAAAAATTGTCGATTCCACTTCAAGCATAGCTGACCTATCTGCGCAGCTTGCGCGCCCGAATCCCGACTCCCGACCCAACTTGACGTTTCCTCCATTTTGATAAACGTAACATTTCAGACAAATGCGATCGCGATAAATGTCAAATTTGAATGCGTATAAAAAGTAGTAAAAAAATGTTTTCTTTTCTTTTTAAATCACCAATTGTTCCGTCGGTTGGCATTTATAAAGTGCATATTTTTTACTTATTGATTTTTTTTTGTTTACTCAAATCCAAATTAAAAAAGGATCGATGACTGAACATGGTAAACAAGGATGGTGCGCGCACATTTTAATTTACCACGTATAGTATGCGAGAATTCAATTTTATTTCTGGATCATAAAAAAATAAAATTCCAAAATATTATATTTAAATGAAATAATTTTATTTATACGTAGATAGAAATTTGTTTTAAAATATTTTATTTAACAATCTTATTTTGCGTTTCAATTTGCTAGAACGTTGGTATTACTGCGAGATTGGCAACACTCGAGCATATTCTTACCGACATTATATATTAATTTGGTATGATAATAATGTCAACATTAAATTATACGAATGTTTTAAGCACATTCACAATTACGGAGTGCGCGCTTTATCTCTATAGTCTCAATAAAATTGTATATTAAAAATTATCTTTTACCAAACTAGATAGTTAAAAATGTTAAACAATTTTTTTTTGTAGAGAAAATGGTAAAAATGAAAAAAGTTTGAGATGATGTATAAGATCGGCTGCCACGAAGTTTGGGACTTTATTTATACACATTAAAATACCTTTTGTTTTCTAAAAAACTGAGAAGAGCAAGATTCTGTCAACATAAGGAGAATTTTCGGCAATAACTTAATATCTTTATTTTTTGTTAAAGATGAAAACAAACAAAGATTTCTACGACTTAGCTGCATTTGAAAAATAAGAAATCATTATTTCATTGATAAACTACGATTAAAATTTAGAATAAAACTTGGATATTTTTGTCTACAAAAGTGTAAAATAAGTGAGAGAATCTCGTTTTTCTCGTTAAATTAATTTCCAACTTGATTGTTTAATTAAAATACTGTAAGATAAAATGAAAAGCAAACATATTGAAAAAAAGTGGATTGTCATCAAAAAGTAGTATAACATGAAAGCAATAGAGTCGAGTCTTAAAGATAATTTATTGTATATGCTACACATACTTTATACATAGTTGTTTTTCAATGAAGCGTTTTCTTGTATATAAGGACATGAATGCTCCGAATTGAATCATAAGAAAGTACATAAGAAAAATTATGAAATTCATGTGAAAGACATTCCTTCATGTAGAAAAAGACAACGTCGATCTCTAAAATGTACATACAATGATTCTTCTTCTATACATTTCTATACAATTGTTATGTGAAGATGAGAAAATCTACAACACTTATGTCCGGAGATCAATCTAATTTCTATAAAATATTGACATCTCAGAAATATCCACCATCATTCCACGTACATAGTCCGTATAAGATATAGATATTATAATATATAAATGTATCAGAGTTTGAGGCAGTGCCAAGCATTTTGCTAGCACTGCCACGATCACAATCCTATTATCCTTTTTTTTTATAATTATTATTTCACTTTTTTTTGTAAATCTTTAAATAATTTTTTGTTCAATCAGTAAAAAATGTGCAGTGCTGAAATTACTTCAGTCCACACAAATCAATCGAACATTTGTCTCCAAAACGTTGCTCCGTCAAAATCCAACAAAGTTAATGTTTACATCAAATATTACTCAAACATGAGAAGTCAGTTTGACTCACAGTCATCTTTGTTTTTGTTCCTCCCTCTTTTCTTTTAACAATCAATAATATCTATTCATAATATTGCATTCATGAACGGATATTACGCTCTTGATCAATTTTTGATTTTTATCTAATTTTTAATTAATTTTTTTTCATAAATTATAAATATATTAGTTTTCAGATAAACCCTTGAACCTACGAATTTAAAGTAATGAGACATGAATTTTTGTTAGTTTCTTCGTATGTGATGTATGAGTCCGTTGACTTTCAGTGAAAAATAATTTTATATATATATTACTTAAACGTCCTCCAAAATGATTGTCTCGACATAATTCAACTTTGATAATGAATGTTCTGTTGTCAAAAACCATCATTGTTATTCTTTTGAATCTATACTTTTGAAGATCACTCGTTGCATCGCGGCTATAAATCTCATCGGGTATTATTATAGTTTTTAGTTATTCTCCTATATTCTCCTAAAAGTAATCAGATTCGTTGAAAAATTCAGAACGGAAATAGTGTTACAATAATTTGGTACATAAAGAAAAACGTTTGATACGACTGAACAACCGATTGCTCATAATATAGAGCAAAGGTTCTTGTTAGTTATACCAATATATCATCAACATATCATTTTGCAAGCTTAAATTTTTATTTCGCCAGAAGTTATTCGGAAAGTCGGAATTAACAAATCGAATAATAATACATGAATATTTGTTTAATTGTATTTTTATTAATTAAAAAGTTTGTATTACGTTGAATCCAGTAGTTGACAAGAAGGTTATATGTTTTCTGTTTTTTTTTTTTTTGAGAAATAAATTTTTCTTTTAACAATGAAACTTTGCATTTTGTATATGACAATCGAAGTTCTTAACAAAGTTAAAAGTATCGATCACTTATATTCGAAAGTACAATTTATAGGTTTTATGAAAGACACGCAATTTTAAATTTCCAACATCAATACACTATTAGTTTGATACAAACAAATTTTTTATAACAATGTTTAAGAACAGCCAAAAGCTTTGAAAATAATTTAGCATCAATTTTCATTTTGACGATGATTATTATAAATCTTTTCTTCATGTCACAATCACAACAAAATTGTTGTTATCACCGATCTATAAGTTTTCCTCTTCGAATCTAGCCAGTCTGTATTGAATCGAGCTTTACAAATCTTTTTTTTTTTATAAATGTCACAATAACGAGGCTGGCAAACGGAACACGGTTATTAAATTATTATAGCGAACTCAGAAAAATGAAAATTAGCATCCATAAATGTTAGATATTTGTTCAACACTTTTTTCAGTTACAAATCATAACAGGTTGATCATGATTTATGAGATGCAATTTTGTGCCACAATTCGTTCATCGATGTTAATGAAAAATAAGAGATTTGCAACACTCAGCCAGTTTTCAGTTCACATTTAAATAACATGATTTCACCTTTGACACATTTTGTTCCACTTTTTTCACTTTTTTCATCTTCTTTACCTATCAATTATGAATACTTTATTAATATCTTATGTATTATGATAAATGTATTTGCTCGTTTGTATTTTCTTAGGGACAGTACGAGTCGCTGTGACATTGGGGTCATTGTGACATTTATTAATTTGTGTAAGAATAATATAAAATTGTTTCCACATGTACATTATCTTATTTGTTGATAATCTAACAATCATTTGAACAAAATTTTAGGTCAACAAAATATTATGTGTGTGCATTCAACATTTGTTTAATCGTATTAAATGTACATTAAAATAATTTATTTATCATTAGTTTGCTATATTATAGTTAGAGAAAGTATTTCTTATATATGAAAACAATAGTATTTGTCATTATAATAATGAAGTCACAATCACCCTGTACGTTGTCACAAGTGTCCTCATGCATAGGGTCACGTGTGACTGACACGTCAAACAAATTACTACATTTTAATCTAATTTCATAAGATATTGGTCTTCTTTGATATGACATCTTAAAGATAATAAGAAAAAATAATCGTTTATTTAAAAAAAAATAATAATTCAATTATATCAAAATACACACATTCAAACTTCAGCTTTGTAATTTTCTGGCACAATGAACCCGTACTGCCCTTATGAATTAGATTTTTTTTCGATTTTGTGCCCATGCAGTATTTTTTATTTTATTTCGACTGCATTGGTTGCTAAAAACAAAACCGACCGGCTATTTGGAACGAGTGACCTGTTGGAGAGGACTCACAGAATTTGTACTTTTTGTGTTGCATGTATACGTATCTACATATGTGTGATTGAATGAACAACAAAAATAAGAGTTCGCAAATTGTATAAGAAATCAGTGTCAACATTTTCAGTCATCCATGATTCTTAGCTTTTGATTGCTGTTCAGCTGGCCCAGCGATCAGCTCTGTCTATTACACAAAATGAAAAATTAACCTTGATTCTTTGCGCACATCGTAGTGACATACAATCGCATATTATATATATAATATGAGTGCTATATTACGTATTTAATACACGTTTGCCATGATCGGATGCTTTATCACTCTCGCATACATTATTTTACTGCTTGTTTAATCAATGCTCCCAAACGATATTCCTACGTTCTATGTTATTTAATAATTTTTTTTAATTTTATTTCATACTTTTGAGTATATTTTTTGTCATTTTTTTTATAGTATTTATTTCCTTTTTTCTTTTTGGTGGGTAGGGAGTTGAATATTTAACGTGTAATATATATAAACATTTTTTACTTTTTTTTCATTTTTTAAAATTTTTTTCACTTTTTTTGTGACATAACGAATATAATATTGTTGATTAATTGCCAGAGTCAAGTGCAAAGGCCTGAATCTGCTAATCAAAGTGGCCTTTCTCAAGCAGTCAAACGTAACTTAGTATCAAGTTCAATTTGACGAATTCATCACGAAGAAATCAGCAGCTAAGAAAATCACAAAATGTTTCGTTCTTGCATACAACATTTTCATCAACTCTTTGGCAATTGCAATCATTTTAGCATCAAATCGAATACACTTGTCTTTTGCCATCGCGTTGCATCGTTCTGTAGAATTTTCAATACTTTTCTCGCCTTTCAGACATGCATCCATAAACGCAAACGCATTTTTTTGCAACCTGAATGAAACTAAAGACTTGTAAACATTATTTACATTTATAATAATAATTAATTTAACTGACTAATTTACACTTTGTCTCACATTGTCTTTTAGAAAAAAAACAACAAAACAAAATTTACTTTTTTTCGAGTTTATAAATGTGCTTTTTTGCCAATGTGACTTTCATCTCGAAATAAATTATAACAGAAATAATCCAGATATATATTAAATATATTTTTTTATAAATAAATTTTCAATGGGCGGCTCTAATTTTCGTGTTCAATGACAATAACGTACAACTTGACTTTTGTTGTTTCGTGTCCCCTCTAGGCAATGAAAAAACATCACTCTATCGTTGTAATTACCTTCTTTTAAAGTCATTTGTACATACTTTGTATACACATATTTATACTTGCGTTTGCAATAAATTTAAATTTTTTCCTAGCACATGAATTACCGTCCTGTAAAACACACATACTGGCGCTTCGCACTCGCCCACTCGTCCATACAAATAAACGTGTAAATCGGCGATACATTGCATCTATACATTAACATGTTTTATTATCGTATGTATTCTACTTTGATTGACGCGTAATGCATTATACTTTTGTAATCTCTCTCTTTCACATACATACACAAACTCTTACTTTTTCTCTCTCTTTCAAATTATATAAATTATATAAATTTTATATAATTTTTTTTCGTCATCTCCTTGCCCATTGTTTGGCTAGCCTTATCTTCTTTTGTTTTCTATGGATGAATCTTCGCACTGTAGATCTGGATGGGTTATTATTTTTATCTCTTCGATTGGTGCCGGGAAATCTATTTGCTCTGCAAATCAACGAAAAGCAATAAGCCAAACGGTTTGGAAGAACTTGACAGTGTTTTATCGATTTGAGTTGTAACAATTTATTGATCATTCTGACCAACCTAAAGATTGTCAATCATGTCGGAGAGAGTGAGTCTGGAGGTAGACATTGCAACACCGCTGTCGCTGCTGCTTTGTACACTGCTGTGGTCGTCGGTGTCCGATTGATTGCTTGTATATCCAATAACATCAATCTCATCTGCAAAAAAACAAGCAATTGTAAATTAAATTAATCTGAATTTCAAGTTTGAACAAAAGTATGATTTAATATCGACTGTTTAAGTTTCTTATTATGAATTATTATGAATTTTAATTCTCATCAGTTGGTTTATTTTCTTTGTTAACATTTTGGTTCTTTTTCCTTATGTCATTTTATTCATCTTGTCAAAATCATTTTCTTTTCCAAGTACGTGTAAAAAATCCGTGTACAAAAAAAATTGAAAATACGGATACAGAAGCGGCTCCGAAATCAGAAGGGTCGGTAGGGTTGTAAGTGCGAGCAAACTATATATTGATTAATCTAGCGTGATAAATGGTAAGCTGCTTGCCAACTTGAAAGGCGGACCAGCTGTGCCTCAATGAAAATCACCGTCGGACCTAGACACACCAGTGGCAAATGACGCTTAAACCGGATTACAAATTGTCTTCTTGGCAACAGTCCACTCACTTTATTCTCAGGTACACCAGCCGCTCATTCAAATCCTCACTTTTCTGCTTCAATTGTTGAAGTTTATTGCCATGCCCAGGCACCACAAAGTATAATCATTTTAACTCATTTTCACAACACGCCAATAATACAAAATAACAAAAGTTATGAAATACAAAAAACATTCATAATGAAACTGGCAATGCAGTTTTGCCACATTCGTCTAAATATTCAATTAAATTGAATTTGCCTTGTTCTAATTTTTGTCTAGCCATTTCTCTTAGAAATGGCAA